>JTDE01001427.1:135297-149238 GCA_014338405.1 Paragonimus skrjabini miyazakii | reverse complement strand
GTCCTTTGGCTTCGGTCACTGTGACAGGCTAATCCGTTTCGGATGCCGCCAACCGTGTGTGAGTTATGCCGCATCACTATTCTCAATTCAGTTCAGTTTGTCGGAGGGTAGCCACACATAATTTGGTCTGGATGAATGTATCATGCTGGAACCAGATCGCATTCCTGGAATTCATCGATGTACGCTTATCGATGTAGTTTACAGTTGTTTAGAGATCATCTGTACATTCCGTGCCAAAAACTATTCGGTCTTTCTCCTAGGTGTTGCGTCTGGTTAACACGTACCTGTGAATTATGATTAAACGCGTCGCCCACGAAAATGTCCTCGGCATAGTATTCCACTACACGTGAACCGAGAACTTACTTTAGTGAGACTGTAGTCCACAGTATGTTTTATCAGATTGCATACCTAAACCGGAGCTGATAGAATTCGCTAAGCATAGGAATCTGGCAATTACCGATATAGATGTGTTGTTCTACTGAAAAATCGATATTATCGTCATGTAAAGATAAAAAGAAATGAGAGCACTAGAATGCAAACCATAAAAGATGCTCTAAATGTATTCCATGATATTGTTTGCACTAAACATTCCGCTTAGGCATGACAACAGTACACGTTGCAAAGTAGTCTAGCAAATTGCATTGTATTCCGAGATTATGGCCACTTTGAGTTCCTCCAGTGTTTGCGGACGTCCCCTGTAGATACTGTGTTTGAGGTAGCTCAACATCACAGAACATAACTGGTAGAACAGTCATGTGCTGATATGCGCGGTCGACCACTTGTTTACAGATCATGATCACTGCCTGTTGCAACAAACTTGTTCAACAGCCTTCGAACCGGTCAACAGGTAACCGATCGTCTTTCCACATACTCAGTACTAAACACCATAGTCGTTTTCTCCATATTTTCATCACGGGTGGCGCAACTAAAAGTCATTTCATTAGGTTGTTTAGTAGTCAGATTACCGACATGTCGTTCACTTATTTGCGCTCCAGGAAGGAAGAAGGTTTCCAGAGAACAAAAACATGTCAATCTGAACAACATTATTGAACGAGCTATCCACGCCGATTTCGTTAATGCAACGAGTTGTTGTTATCACCCCACCGATAAAATGGTAAAATAAGACATGTTGACAGCAAGTGGAACGACACGGTTCAGTGACGAGGCCACAAAATTGAGGTGCCAAACGACGTTTACCGTTTTGGTGACATGGCTGTGAGACGTCGCTTTGGTGGAAGTCTATCAGACCAGTCGAGCCGTCCAAGAGATTCTGAAGCTGTATACCCTAAAACAGCGTTCGCGGGCCTGTATCGCATGATGTCGTGCTGCAAGTCCGTTTCCACTCTGGCTGGTCTGCGACACTCCTCGGTTTATGGGTTGTCAATGGGCACGTAAAGCGTTTGACTAATGTGCGGACTTACTGTCAACGTTTGTGATACTTCCTAAGCTTTCCCAAATGCGCTCTGAAGTAGAGCGTTGGGCTTGAGTTGGCTTTGATAAAGGGGCAAGCAACTCATGTCAAAATACAGGGGTGGGGACAACTGAGAGCGAGATATCTTGGTCGAAATGGCTGACTGTAGAGTGAAGAAATTAGAAATATCAATCATATTTTACTGTTATCGAATCCTGGGAAACATTATATCCTGGATGAAATATGGTCGCAACATTCACATAATGCCTTCCAATTTCGTGAGAATTTCCCCTGAATTAAAACATTGAATTAGGATAAACTTAGTGTGATGATTGTCACTAAACTTATTTCTCATGACCGTTGATTTATTACCTTGTTGACAACAAGCTGTACAGTTGCGCTCGAGAGATAAATTACCTGCTTTGCTTAGGTCGGTTAATACCTTTGCGTCGAAGCTAGCTCTGGGGTTGACCTAAGTTAACTACTTCATTTCTGTATTCCTGGAATCATCACATTTAGTTATTCACAGGCGATTAAGTAACACATTTGTTTGTTACCCGCTCCAATTCTCTCTAACAATTAACTCTGGCGAACTGTCAACGTATTTATTGATTGCCGTCTAAAGTAGGCCATTACAGTGTGCTATTGCTTACTATCATACAATGCTTTAGGTTTTCCACTCGGTCTTCCGATAGTTTTTCAACTGATGTAGAGAATCAGAATTTGGATTTTCTGTCACTCCACTTACACTGGTCACGTACCGTAGTCTTATACATGTTGATAAACTGGTTGTTAAACTTGTGTCAAAACGAACAAACGCAAGTCCCTTATCAACCGTTTATATCAAAAATACACAGCGATGTTAGCGAAACTGGTCTTGTAAAAGACGCACTGGATGGCCATGTCTACCACAGATCTTCATTTATTTTGTCTGTCTCACACAAGGATGGTTTCATTAACTTGGAGGATAAACCAGTGAATCCTTAGCCCGGTTGAAAGCGATATATCCAGTCATTCATGATTTTTTTTCGTGTTTATCAAACGTGTGCGCCACAATGTACGTACCGCAGGCGCTGACCCTTCTAAACTACATTACTGATGAGGTAAACGTGAGTCTGTCATTGCATGACGAATTCAAACAAAATGTTAACTGGCTGAATCGCCTGGAACTGAGATCAATCACATCGAAAAGTTGATCCCAGTTAATTGTTGACCAATGTACCATTGATCTGGTCGTCTCATCCAGACACTCAGTTATAATAGTGTATTCTGTTTCTTTTTTTGGGATAGAACTTGAATTTTAAAAAAAAACACTTCTGAATGCTGATGGTCTGGTCAAATATGACAAACGTTCGGATTGTTACAACATAACTTGCCGAATGCTCATCAATATTTATTTGAGTGTATGTCACCTGATCGTAAAACCTAGATTTGCTTGTATGATGGTATCAGCATCCTTACGAGATGATTCAGCAACTGCATACTGAACAGTAAACAGTTTGGCAATGAATAACAGCGTAGCAGAAGGGGATAAGGAATCATACGCATTGATGTAACAAAAATCTGTGATAAACTTGCTTACAACACAGGCAGATAGGGGAACTTTGTGAAGGTTGTTTAGCACTATCGATTAACTTTAGATTGTGGGGTTTAGATTCTCGAATACCACAATTGATGTTCTCTTAACTTTTGTGTGCATACTATGTACTACTGTGATACATGATTGTCTTCTGAATTTTGAGACAATATTTGTTTTGCACTGCAAAATATTCACTTACTTACTACTAACGTGTACTTGTGAAAGAATTTTACAGCTTAGATTTCGTCTTCGAACTGCACAGTAAGGAATATGATCGATTTTTACTAAAACTAAGCACATTCCGGTTTTTGACGACAACCATTAAAAAAAAACAAGTTTAAGCACACAATAACAAATTTCATGTGGTCTTACGGGGAAAATCAATTTATTGGCAGACATCGTAACAAACCCATAAGTTAAGAACGATGAAAATGTTGGCTTTTTTTCATTCAATTAAATCAAATGAATTTATTTTGATTGAGAGACCAGTTAACCATAAAACAATTTCAAAAATTTCAAACAACTAGCAGTCTGACTTTCACCTCAGACACAAGAAACGTGTGATATGAAATCCTATGTTAAAACCCAGTTCGTCCCATATTTATGTGTTTGCTAATTCACTCGACTAAACGACACTGCACCCATCTTCGGTTGAAATCTTCAAGTTCACCAGAGATGTGCATTTTACATTCTTAGCCACAATAGAAATTTCTCTATTGGTATACATGTCAAGAAGGCGGAAAACATTACCAATCAATACATGAAATTATATCATACATGTTTTCTTGAATCGTGTCAGTCTTGTTAGCAGACCGTCGCAATACTGTGACTTCAGAAATTACCAACATCACTTCACCGCCACGGTATCGTAAAAGTATCGCCAGAATTTCTAAACTCTTTATCTACCAGCCTGTTTTCCAGTAGAGCAAGCGATTAGGTGTAGATGAACTGTTGATAGTAACTACTTAATCAGAATGAGCTAGCATAATCCTGATTGGATTGATTCCTTCAAATCTATGCTAGGTTGTGCAAATTTGTAACAACCGGTAAATGCATGTATCTCAATCCACTGATAGTGAACACTTTCATAATCTCATTACTCACAATCGTTGGACAATTGGCAACTGAAGCACTGGGTTACCTTTAACAATTTCATCAGTGCAAAATGAAGACATGTTGGGATATGTTAACATTTCGTCCATTATCATCACTCGTAAACTCAAAACATGCGGGTTATATATGACAGACAAATAGAAATAGACAGGTTATGAACACACATAAAATAACACCACGTAGTATATCATCAACACCAGGACAAACCGATGGGTTGCATCAACCGCTTTTGTGCACATAACGCTTTGTTGGTGAGGTCTGATCAACATAGCTTCTCTAAAGACCAGTTCTAACTGCGTAACAATATTCTGAATTATTCAAGTCGGTCAGCTTGGTGACCCGTTATCATAAGGTGTCTGGTAATCGTTTATGCCTGGTTTTGCGTAACGGACCCGCCGGTTTGAGATTGTTGTGACGTCAGTTGTTTTAGCCAGTTCAGGATGTATTCTGCCACTAGTTGAAACCGCCATCGGTCCCATTCTGCCTATGTAAACTTCACTGCAGCTGCAAGTGGTAGATAGCGTAAGAGACAGAACAGTTAAACAAACTGCTCTCGCGATTGTGTAGAACTGGTCATCTGATGGTTTGAACCAAACCTGATTGGGCAGCCAAATGCGTACAGGATAGGGCACACTGTAATTTGTGCTTGATGTCGTTTGTCAGATGGTCCCCTATGAATTGTACTAATAGAAATATCTTTCTTTTGAGCTGTTTGCACTGGTTCATTGCATTTGTTCATCATGCTGTGAATGTCTATAAACTTTTCAGGGCATCCATTTACTAAAAACGTTTATCTCAGTATCTCTTATTCCATCGGCAGCTTTTCACAGGTGCGAATACGCCTGACCCTATGAAATAGGGTTTTGGCCAAACCCCGCCTGTATGCTACTGAAGCAAATCTGGTATTGTCCACCTCATGTTGCTTTCCGATGCACCGATCGTTGTACTGTGCCATCCTCATACCTGGCAATGAATACCCTTAAGAAAACTAAACTCCCGTTTGATTCGGTTTCGTGAGACAAGGATAGATTTGGGAGAATAGAGTTGAGAAAGTTAAAAAATAAATCAAAATAATCAATATCCGTAACAATCCAAATATCATCGATATACAGTTTGTACAATAAGGCTTTGACAATATTATCTGGTACTTACCGTTCTACCATTTCCAAGAAGATATCGGCTATTGTAGAGTTTAACGGACTGCTGATAACCGGAACATCATGAATGAAGGAAGTACCAAAAATACACAAAGATGGAGCCTCTCTGCGACCAGCTTTGTGTATGAACAATTCAGTATATCATAAAGTTGCTCTATGGTTGGTTGACATTCTGGACCCCGTTCGCAAATTGTTATCTTCCCATTGTCTAAAGAATTCTTTTGGACTAGAAGAGACATTAGAATGCGTGTCAGTGAGTTCTCAAGCTATATATTCGACTGACATTGACTCGTTTTTTTTACAGGCATCCCTCCTCGTGAAGCAGTTGATTTTTTATGATTCTATTTCTAGCCAAAACTATGTTACACATATTTCACTCAATGATCTCAATTTAAGGTTTACAGAAAACATCTGGTTTAATTTTGAAGGATTTTCTTATAGACAATTGGACGGAGTGGCTATGGGTTACGAAAAACAATATAACTCATCGCAAGAAAGACAGAGCTGTCGAGATGTGCAACATATTTCCTTGCCCATAAAGTATTCGAACCGAACACGATCACACTTCTCTAAAAACATATTTTTGATTGTTACACTGTCGGCTAGAACAGTACAAACAGTTAACATCAGTTAACCTGCTCGGACCTGATGTGAAGGGAGTAACACTTGTGTTTAATACTATAGTTACACCTTCACACATGCACTAACGTGATAGCTCTCCGTTGAAGTGGACGAGAAAATGTGTTTTTGCTGCTTACACCTGACAGCCACTAAATACATGCACTTTTCTGAACTCATACAACACTCCTCCCCCTTCTGAGGTCCCTTGGTTCCTCCGCATCTGTTGGCGAATCCTCTCCGATTGACGCGGTGCTTCCTCTCGGATTATTGATCTTCTGCCGAGCGCGTACACACTATTTCGATAGTCTCTCCTTGTCCTCCGTCTTCCTGGCATTCGCAGCTTGCCCTTTTGTTTCTGAACGTTGCCTGTGGGTAACATACTACTTGTGAGTAGTATACTACTCACAACGAAACTGCCTGTCATACAACAATTACTTCATCAATAAATCTGACTATGTGCAACTGAATCCATTGTTCTATGTTAACCATCAGAGGCTGTAATCTTACGCCTAGTTTAAATGTAAAAAACGAACATATCAGTCAGGATCTCAAAAGAAGCATACATTTATGTAGGTTAAAAACTCAGTTGGTGACAGACATTCCGTTAGTGCAAGGTGTTGGTTCTACAATACAAGCATGGGCTGTTAATTAACCAACTGGGAACAATGAATTAGACTTTTTGGGTCACATAACCGAACAGTTTTAGTTACAAGGAATTACTACAGAAATCATCTATCGGTACTGTCTGTTCAGAAGGATTAGGTAGTTTGAGAGGAAATAATTTTATGGTTGACTAACACAACCCAGGACGGTAGATAAAGTTCATTATCTGGCAACTTAATAAAGACTATCCAACTGTGTTATGTTATCTGCTCAGCAGGCGAGGGGGGCGTACACTGTAAAATCATAAAAAAGTCTGGTAATCAAAGAATGAACGGTATGCAGCAAAAATCAGCTTCCCCACCGAATTAGAGAACCGGATGCATTTATCTTAAAGTGTCAAGAAGCAAGAACGACAGCTATGCACTTCTTCCAAATTAGGTCTAAACTGGTTAGCTTGCGGTAAATTACCCAGAGTATCTGTTTTGCTTACATATGTGCAACGTTCACAGGCGAGTTATGTTGACTGATCACTTGAAACCACCATGTCAGGATAGCAACACATGGGTTATGCGTTTCAACATGACAGCAAACAAAAACACCCATCTGCGTACGGTACTGGACCCACACCATCACTGTTGTCACAGACGTCAATGCTCAGTTTATTTACGTACCAAGAACCATTTCATGCGGCGCTACACTCCGATGTTTCTTCTTGTATTTTTCCTGCGACTGCTTCAATGTCAAGATCTATGCTTTGGCCCCACAACCGAATAGCAATATTGTGAGTAGTATAGCACGACCACTGCTCCTCAATATACTAGAATCTACATCATGCTTTCTCTATTCTCGTTAATTATTATTAAGCTCCCCACATTTGATGTCGAAGGACGCAGTCATCAGTGAAGCAAGGCGAAATGTGCGATATTTTGTTGTACAAACCACTCAAGTCAGAATGAGTTCGTTTGGTTAGTAAACAAGAAAAAACAAATCGGACATGTTACACAACCTATTACGTAATAACTGCCAATGATTCAGCAGTCTTTGTTAAATGAATCTGGCCAAATCTGCTTCACTATTCAGTACTGAGCTAATTACAAACACCAACTTAGAAATGATGAAAACGAGCAAGTTGAAATGCAGTCAAGCGTGTCTAGGTTTTCTGATATGGTCTCTCGCCGATGCCTAACGGGAAGTCAACTGCTTAACGATCGATACGGTCATCCATAGGAATATGAACCTGAGCTTAAGTCTAAGTGATAGGAAGAATAAATCACACTGACAAGTTGTCACAAATCTGAAACCCAAGCTCGTTGCTCCCTTTTGAAATAGGACAACTGAACACTTTCCCATTGCGAAGTTTGTGATCAGATGTAAACGGTATTCAAACTATGTTATACAAGTCCGGACCGATTACCTGTACAGAAGACGGTTTTGTGTGTTGAAAAAAACAAGTCAAGAATGTGGACTCCTTTAATAAACAACTATGAAAAGATGAATAAAACCTGTATTGGACTATACTTATGAAAATTTTCTGATTAACAGTTTCATCCGATGTTAGGGTCCATAAGGCAGTCTCACAACATTCACTAACAAACGTATGAAAAACATTTCGTACGTAATTTTCGAATAAATATTATACATTACCGTTCTGATATAAAATTCGGAAGTACTATATTGAATTGTAAAAAGCACGGAAACTTAAGCTAATCCAGCTTCCTCAATTGCAGCCTCATCTTGGTAGAGTACTCCTTCTCCCAGATGCTTCACTAGGGAACCGGATATTTATCAGTTTGTCCACTCCAGGTTCGCTTCGCAAACTTGCCAGGTTTGGATTACTTTCACCCAATGGACGAAGTCGCAACTGTCCGTTATGATCAACAGGGCGATCATACTGTCTTCGTGGATTACAACTATTCACGGTGCTATCCTCGTCTACATCGATTCTTGTGAAAGTGCGCATTCCATGCACCGGACACAAATTTGGATCAATACCTGACAGGGTTGAATGCATTTTGCATATCTGACTTGGCTGTCCCAAGTTCGATGAGTTCCAGCTTGTCAGACCATGTACAGGACAAGTTGGATCCAAGTCACTTGGGATCTTGTCGAACGACAATGCACGTGATTCGTCCGCTCTTTCGTGAAGTACACAATCGTTTAAATGATCAAGTTGGTTGCGTAAATGTGAATGAACCTGTATTGCTTGGGTTAGATTACTATGTTTATTGAAGTTTGGTGAATGTCCGCAATGCGTGTTAGACACGTAAACAAGTTCCGGAGATTGTTCATTTTTATTTACTGTCAATGTATAATATTGCCGTTGGTTATTTGATATCTTGCAACCTAAACCCATGTTAATAGTGTCTACAGTTTCTGTATTGACCTTCCTTCCAACTATTGAAGTTGAATGACCGGTATCACTGTTCATTTTGGAGGGTGAATGCACTCGTAAACATACTGATGGATTTTCGGTTCCAAGCATTAGATCGGTGTGGTAGCAGTTTATTTGAGCCAACTGTGATTGATCTCCTAGTGCTGTACTTAATTCAACACTATTCGGCTTAACTGTAGTTTTGTTGACCGTGTGTGTACCCCAATTACTCGTCAATCCAGTTCGGCAAACGGAATATGGAATATAACTCCCCGGTTGACTGATAGAATCTAAGTCAGCCAACATGAACGGATTCGTGTGAGTTTGATTGAACTTAATATCACGTGGACATATGGCTTGGTGATCACATTTTGTAGTAAACTTCTGCCGTTCAGAGGTACGTCGTTTTCGATGTCTGACACAACAAAAGTAGGTTGTCGTACCCACAATAATGAAGGTCACATTCGCAGCCACTACAAGTCCTATAATCAATAAGTACTTTCGAATGTCTTCACTTCTACCAACATTTTTCAGTTTCACCTCGTGATTTGGCTGGATGGCCGGTATTTTGTTCGTTGTGATTGGTTGAACAGTCACAAAGAAAGTGGCGGCTGCTATTCCCTTTTGGTTCACAGTCTGACATCGGTATGTTCCAGAATCTGACTCGTGTTGCAGTTGCATGAAATGCAATGTTGTGGTGAATTTCGTTCCGGAATTTGTCACTTGTTTGAATCGTATCCAATGTGGTTGTATGAGAACAC
Source organism: Paragonimus skrjabini miyazakii (assembly GCA_014338405.1). Lineage (NCBI taxonomy): Eukaryota > Metazoa > Platyhelminthes > Trematoda > Plagiorchiida > Troglotrematidae > Paragonimus > Paragonimus skrjabini miyazakii. The sequence continues at coordinate 139,622 of JTDE01001427.1, read as the reverse complement.
CATTTTGATACCAATGCACTTGCATCTTGGGTTCACTTAAGAAAGTACAAGCCAGCGATAGATTATAGCCTTGAAAACCGACTACTTTAATGGGATCCGAAGCATCCAGCTCACCGCTAGGTGGAACAGTACCGATGAGTTTGGGAGCGCATTGTAAGTCAGTCAAATTCAAATAAAACAATGCTGTGTTTTTAAATTCTTGTGGAGCAATGCATTCACCACCGGGATGTGAATCACCAAACAAAGCTTTTCGAGGGACGCGATTCAGCCATCTCCGAAACCAGTGTAGTTGACAATCACAATTCCATTGAACACCCTGTAGAATGAGACGAGAGAACTGTTCCGGACGAAGTCCTTCAAATACTTCTTGTTTAAAATCACTCAGAGTATTATGAGCTAGATTCAAATAGTGTAAACTTGATAGTCCACGGAAGGCGCCTGGTTGAATATGTAGTTTGACGGAGCTCGCACTAAGTTCAAAACGAGTCAAGTTAGCTCCAACATAACGCAAAAATCCGGTTGGTAGCACTTCTATGGGATTGCCGGACAAGTCCAAATACGTAAGATGAACCAATGGAGCCAATGCAGCAACAGGGAATGGTGAGATCCTATTAGACATTATTTGATTATATCTTAAATCAAGTGATTTTAGACTATTCGCTAGATGTAGAAATGCACGGTCGGTTATTTTATAAATTCTATTATGATGTAGTATCAAGTTACGCAAACTGTGAAGTCGATTGAAGCTGTCTTCATGAAGAACTTCTATGAGATTATGAGATAAATCCAGATCCAATGTTTCTTGACGAATAATTGAAGGTACATCGAGCAGTCGCGCATGATTGCACCGAAAAACTAGCATATCCAGTTGTGGAGAGCAAACTGTACGAACTCTGATAAGCAGATGAGCAAATAATATGATAGACCACTTTATTTGCATAGGTGAATCACAATTTGCACATAATTCACAGCGTCAGAACAAAATTTGTATCAAAACTGCAAAATGCAGATTTCAGTTGCATTCAGAATATGTGAGGAATGGTTGACTAGGTTTTATTTAACAGTATCGATCGAGTTTACCTTGTTCTGGATTATATACACACATTTTGATCACTGACAGGATAGCACTGTGAGAACTCTCAATTCTATTAGCCTAGGTTGTTTGTGGTCAAATGGATTACCTTTGTATGTTTGTGTGCGTACGTACTTGTTCGTCAACGTGTGTCCCAATCGAAATTGAGTGTTAGCCAACTTACTCTTGCCTATCTACAATCGAAGCTGTATAGGATGGTTCAGCTCACGCGGTCATTCTCTCTACCCAATTGTGGGCGGGTAAATTGTCACTCGACAATGTCAAGTCCTCAAACAACTCATTCCGGTTATGTTTCTGTGGGTGGTTGACTGTCTAGCGTATCTGTGTTGGTTTGTCACTCCTCCCATGTGGCATTGTCTAACCAGTGTCCAAACCCGGGGAGTGCGCATGCAAAACCTGGGCGAAATGTTACAAGCAAAAGTATTCATTATCAGCCAAATGAGTGGAAAACTTGTATGCATATCAATTGCGCCGTAACCAAAGATGGTATAACAGAAATGGGCTGGCTTATCATAAATACAATTAAGGATGATTTTGAGTGCAGAGAAATGGGCAATATTGCGTGATCAGCATAACTGTCCTGAATGCCAACGGCTTCGGATTTGGATTACATAACAACACAGTGAACGATGCTAATTGGTCAACCAAGTTACCTGTACCAAAGATGAGCTTAGCAATCCAAGGCTCTTGGTTCCGATTTAGTTGCTGAGTTGCTAGAATCGGTTGCGTCATCGTGCTGAATGACCACTTAGGAATGTTTTTCGCTACCAATCGCAATAAACCGCGGTCCGTTTCATCGCAACTGTAGGTGAGCTGGTGACTAAAACGACAGCCAGGATAATCTGTTGGATCACGATTTGGAGGCACTGAAAATGATATTATGAATGGATGAACACCCGTTGTGAGTGATCACCAATGAGGTCCAGACGGTTGCAAACTCACATCTAGTTTAAAGACATTTATAACCGGCTGAAGGGATTACGCTCCGTTTGGTCGGAAAATGCAGGCTGATTCGTTCTAAACTGGTCGGCATTTCACAGTGGGTTGTAATCTGTCCCATGCGTCAACATCGGAACCCTATGAAGCAGCGAAGCAATTAAAGAAGATGCAGGACGTCGTTTTAATCGAATCTGAAGCGTTCTCTGACACTGTTACCATTTCTAAATCGGATTGTTTAACGAAAATGAATAACTTGGATGTTGATGAACGTAAATCCATGCTGTATCACCCATCGGATATACAATGTTTCGAAATAAGCTCCAGGTTCTGCTGTTAGATGGGCACATCAATAAAGCTCAGTATGAGTCATTGAAACTGCCAGGGCCTTATATATCACGGATGAGGGGCTCGCCTGGAATCACAAGACACAGTGTCTCATTGTGACTCATTCTGCCAGTTGGTAACTCGACATACTATAGGCTGGTTGGATGGCTTGTGAAAAGTGATCGTTTTGAATTTTATGCACTATTGTCCCCTCCCCAGGATCGACCGTCGTGTATCTCGATTGATCACTCTTAAGATCTGGCTTTTTTGTGCACTGAGAATATTCGCTTTCATTTACATGGTAATGCTAGCAAGTAGACTGATAATTTGACAAAGGGTGACCCATTTTGTGCCCGACCTTAGCTGACATTTCTAGGGATGGTTGAAAGACAAGTCCACATTCAGTTGATTGCAAAAACGATGTATCGACGGTATAGAATCAGTCAGGATTCAAGGCCGATCTCGACAACGCAGCAAGTTGCTCTCATCACTACACCGATAAAATGGTAAAATAAGACATGTTGACAGCAAGTGGAACGACACGGTTCAGTAACGAGGCCACGAAATTGACAGGTGCCAAACGACGTTTACAATTTTGGTGACATGGATTTGAGACGCCACGTCACAGTCCATGAGTGGCACGATAGGTCTGAAAATACAGCATGACATGCCTCAGATTCCATGGAAACATTGTTAGGTTTTGATCAGTCTTTTAGTAATTTGTAAATCTGTTTTGTTCATGAGTGTAGTTTTTGGTTATCTATCGCTTGATGAAAAAACTATCGTGATGACACAATTCATTAGGGAGATATGGTATTTCTACTTTGTCCATTTCGCACTCACCGACGCATGTTGGTTCCCAGTTCAACATTGCCTTTCAAGCGCTGAAACGGCCACAGAGACGTGTGTGAACAGCAGCCAGGTGTTATCGATCGTCGACCGTGATGGCCAAAACACTGGGTTTATGGGGTCGAGCGACTTCACTGGAAATGAGCATACACCCTCACCCTACTCACAGCCAGTTTAGCTTGCTCTGGTTTCAGTGGTGTGTTGTGGTCGTTCGCTCACCTGACTCGGTCAGCAGACGTTTTTCTGGATAAGCCCTTTGGTCTGTGCTCCGGACTTTGTTGCCCCGCCCATAGTTCCGGGCTTATTATACAAATTTTTACATATAGCGCCTCTGATGTGAATGAGTGTTACCCCACCTATCGGACTGTTTGGGCTATTCATGTTGACCCTAATAGTAGACAGGATTAGATAGGTTCAGGTTATCATGAGTTCTTTCTTTGTTACACGGCCATAACTCAGTTGGAATGGTGGTTATCTACCCTATTGTGCGAACAATGTATTTTCTTGGAAAGGAGCAAAGCAATGAGCAGAAACTTTACAATACTGAGAGCTGTCTTTACGTTAAAGGTCAGACTACGAGAAATTTTCGCAGATGTTTAGCAGACTCCCTTCGTACAGTGTAAACCATCCATTCAATGACAGATTCACGACATCATTTTGTATATAGCTTTCGTTTAAATCATTTTTGTTAAAATGACTGTCCACGATAATCTAAGTTAACGAATGACAATCTTATTGACAGTAGTCTATTAGGTACCATTTTGATCTAACGCTTATTGTTGATACTTATTCGCTAACCATTCTGTTACTCCCGTCATGTACAGGCCCGCATCAATAACCATGTTAACACGTCGTGTTAGATACCTCAGCGTGGTTCGACGTTCATAACGTTCTAAACAACATTCTGAACGGTTATATTCTAGCGAAAAGGCGTCCAATAAAGCACAATCTTTATTGCCCAACGCGATAGTTACCATGCTACGTGCGCGCTCGCGTTTTTTGAATCACAATTCAAGCCCACAACACCCCCCGGTTTTCGCTCACAAGTCGTGTGCACTTCCGCCCGGTTTGTGTGTGATCGGCGCCTTCTATCGGGGGTTTTCTGCCTGCCATTCTTCGT
>JTDE01001427.1:121952-135165 GCA_014338405.1 Paragonimus skrjabini miyazakii | reverse complement strand
TGAGTGTTGGAATAATCGCGCCTCCAATCTGGTCCTCCATCTTATTTTGTTTGTCATGTCTCGCCCGTTAGTCTGATCCGGTCGAGCGATGACTCATCCGGTCGCCCACTCCGTCCTTGATCCGTTCGTTGTGGGTTATTGAACGCACATCCCCCCTGCGTTGAGGTATTCCGCCTAGTGTTGGAAAATTCGCACCCCCGGCCTGACAGTCCACCACAATATGAACTAAATAAACAACTATAAGTGTTCAGTTTATATCGGCCAAATCCCCTACTACTTACCACTAATCGATTTCAATGTGGAAAGTAATGGTAGTCTTGGGGTCATCGATTGTAGTTCACAGGACACTTATTGTGTATCTCCTCAAGGCGACCGGGCAATTTGAGCGTTAATCACCAGCGAATGTGGTTGAGTGTTTGCACATGAAAATTCATTCGCACCTAATTTGATGTCAGTGGCACAAAGGTCAACAAGTTTGCTTCAGAAAGTGTGGTCTGAGTTCTAATTTCAGCCGCGGCAAAGTTATTCATTACTGACGGGATCTAAGAGAAAGAAAACTCGACTATAGTGCTTCTTTTCGAAAAGGATTGACTAGTTAGTCTATGGGATTGCGACACCTAATTTCACTTGTTAGTGACGTTTAACTTATATCAACCGAACCCTCCACTATCTACCAGTAAAGTGTTTATTCATTGTAGCTCGACTGGGTTAGAGAATGTTGCATGTTCAACAAGGCTACTGTCCATAGCATTCTCTCTCACACACCCGCATACAATATCCTGCCCACTGTTTGGCACGACGATTAGTCATGCACACGGTCATATAAAAAAACGACCAGGTTCTGACACGTCCACGCTACGGAAAGTCGCACTGGAAACGGGTTGGAAACAGAACATCTTGCCTTGAATCCGTCACACGAGCTAAATGGTACACGGTCCCATTTGGGGGATTCTTGATTCCAAAACATCAACAGCTTTATTCAGCAAACAAATTACGAGTTGACAACTCTTCTCACATCCTCCCCATCATCCACTCATGTACCGCAAACTACTGGCTCAATCAGTGATCCATAAAACCAAATCACTTCTAATTTTACACTCAGGGTTTTGTTGAACAGATTATCCCGGAGGAAAGTCCGTTAAATCATCAGCAACCTACTTCAGTAGTTCACCAACCTGATCGTCAATCAGAATGGGCTTTATCCGACCACTGTTAGCTTTCGGCGTACATATGATAACACCCATATGCAGCTAATATAAGTAGTCCAAACAACCGCATCGTTTATAGTAGTTACAGTGCCCCCTTCTCTCCACTCAAATATCTGGATGGTACGTTTACGTTTCATTACCTGCGCCCGGTGTGTATATTTTGCCGAAGTAGATCGGAAACTGAACTTTTGCACCTATTTGTTTAACGTTGACCTTTTAAGTTAATAACTAGTGTGGCAAAGTGATGATTTTTGGATGAGACCCAGTTGTGAAAAGTCAGGGCTTCGGCTGGATTCGAACCAGCGACAGAAACATCATGCCTCAACGCGGCAGGCACTCTATCAGCTGAGCTACGAAGCCACGCCAGAAGCTCGGAACTTTCACATTTTGACTCGGTTACCCACCCGTCCCACTGTCTCATATGGAATCCACCAAATAATCCAGGGAATCGACTGTTCCGGCAGTTGCCTGTTTGACTATGTTAGATCCATCTATCCTCTCTAATTCACACTCTTTTTCCGCCTAACTTTAAGCGTTACTCACAGATTCACTCTCCTGACCCTATTACTCCACTCGTGTGACCCACATGCTCACGGTCGCGCGTGAATTGCAACCTTGTCAGTGGACAGTTGCATAACAAGGGCGGATGAATTGCTCGGACCGATTAAATAGTGAGGAGCGGGAAGCTTGATGACTATTTGTTGAATGCTCAACCACAACTAGTGGTATTACTATCCAAAAAAAAGTAAAAGCCAGACCGTCATGCTCAGTATTGTCCCACCAGAGTCTCCGGTGTCATCCAAACTTACATTGGTAGAATAAAGAGGAAAAGTAAAAACTCGCATTATAGTCTAAATGCTATGTAAAGGCCTATGTTATCAGGCGTACTAACTGAGTCAGACAAACCAACCGTCAATGCATAGGCCTGAGGTATGTATGTGTATTCCAAACTGAGATTGTTTTGTCTAGATCACACATCTAATCTCTATCGACTCATCATGTTCTGACTACCGACGTCAGCTGGTGCAAGCCAGCTGGACTGGGATAGATGGTGCGCTAGTGAAAGCAATCGAACATTGTTCGGATTTCATTGTGGTGTAACGATCGTTCAAAAATGGTGTATGCGAGAACAAATATCACAGTTCAGACCGTCTCAAAGGAATTCCAACTGAAACGTCTGCACAAACAACTTATACATATGCCAACCTCCTAGCGGAACAGCATCAACAAACCGCAACACACCACTGTAACCGCAGTCAGATGAGCTGGCACAGGGGTGTACGCTCATTCCAGGTCAAATCTCACGGTCCCATCGTCCCAGTGTTTCGGTCAACGTTGTCCACGGTCGATAACACCTGGCTGTTGAAAAACGCCCGTGATGGGCTGGTAACACAGGGCTGGGAACAAGCATCATCAATGGGTGCAAGTGGATGAAGTAAAATTACGATATTTTCCCAACGGAATACGCAGTCACGATACTCTTCTCATCAAACGATGATTAACACAGGCTGCGTTCATGAACGGAACGGAATTATGGATTAGTGAAAGGTCGAATGGAAACTAGCAGATTTCAATAGAAAATGAGGCACATCATGCTGTGACGAACAATCGTTTCCGGTAATTCCTAATTAGGTCACTACAACTACAGAGGTAATCAAGTGTGCCTTTACAAGAGTAAATAAACAAAATCATGGCGCTGGTTGGCTGGGTACAGATGTTAAGGTCAAAACTTTTGTACACCTATGGTGGAATCATTACAAGGTGGTCTGAATTTCATAAACGTATTATGTTACCTAAATTAGGTCAATGCTGGGACTTTGTATGTGATAAGGATGATGATGATCTGACAGTGGCTATACGAGTAGCAAGCTATGCAAGAATATCTTTTGGGAATACAGAATCGGAATGCGTAACCGAATGGCGATTGAATCGACGGTGGCTACACCTTTTAACATATCTGTTTCGTTTTGAGGCACAAGATTTTCTATTACATGCTAAAACAATTCACTTCAGTGCATTGGAATTTTCATGGAAGTATCTTGAACGTGACAGTAAGAATGCGATTGGCTCAACTAACCCGAAGGGACAACTAATCTCAATTAGAGCACTTCGTATTCGATACTTTGACCGAGGAAGTGGTACGACATAATCAGGAGGTATCAACGGCTTTACCTAATCAGATCGAAGTTAGCGGTCAGATGAAGCACAGATCACCCGACCCTGTTCCTACGAATTCATCAAAATGTGGGCCGTATTCGTTCTTTTGAGAGGTGTGTCTGTGAATCTCACAACTAATAGGATTAAGCTTTCGGGTCATGGTAGACCCCGAGGCGTAATGTGAGAGTGAATCACTGTGAAAACATTTTTACTATTCCTCTTGCATACATGGCTGACGGAGGCAATTACACTCACATCAGTTCCGAAACACGTAGATGTATTATCGAAACATTCGAAAGGGGCGATGAGTGGTGCACGATTGCCTTTCTGAACGGAGCGAAGTGGAACACCGCTTATAAATGGCTTCATATATATTGCTTCGGTTATGAAGGTCAGCCTCGCAAAGGACATAGCAACTAGATTCTAACGGAATCAGATATTAATACGTTGCCGGGGGTGGATTTCCGTAAACCCAATGATTATACTGCCATTTTTTAGATTGCGTGTCAATGCTGAGTTTGAGAAGGAATTATGGACCACATCGATCAGTCGATACTTGGATGGTGGTGCATATCTTTCAAGGGACTGCGTCAAATACCCGTTAGCATGAACTCAAATGCTAATGTAGAATAACAGTGGCTGTTTACTTATCGACTGATGGAGTGTTATGCAAATTCAAAGACTATATACGGGACTGATGGGACGAACTTCAGTTTGTCCTATAAAAGATCAATGTGAGGTACATTAAAAGGAAAGAGAGCATGCGTATGTGTAACTAACAGCCTAGGCTGCAAATTTGATTAGATTGGAGCTATGACATCAAGTTCGATAGTAGGCTATACGAAGAGGAGGGGAGAATACAACATGAGCGACTGGAAGAGCTGGATGCGAAACCTGCTAGATCAGATGAAAATCAGCACAGCCATGTCAGACATTGTGCTGATATGCAACAACGCACTGTGTGACACTGATCTGGAAAGTGCGTTTGCTGAAGAGTTATCTAGCGGAGGACAACTGTCATCATCGGCAAATTCTTTACCAACGTTGAATCCGATTGTAAATGTCCGGGGCATGGTGAAAACAGAAGTTAAAGAAAAACTACAGGTGCATCACGAGACGAGAGTAAACGAGGATCCTCAGGGCGTACAGAGTCAACAGGAATGAAGATTGAAGGCCCTGGAAAAAGTAGTCATTTTTACTATGTGCGACGTCACCGGAGACCATTGCGTTTTGTTGGACATGTCGAAAGATTCTACATACAAACGAAGGACGATGGAACAATGGGGTCACAAATGAATGGCGATCGAATCGGCGGTGTTTAGTGGGTACTGTTTGACTAGTTTTGGCTGACGCAATGGAACATTGTAAACAGCGCGACAGGCGACCTTAATATCATTTTGATGGCTCGAGTCCACTAGGTGTGAGGAAAATGTACCAGGGATTGTCTTGTTAGCTCCATTGACAAACCACGATGGATAGTTATCCTTAATCAGTTTAGATTAATACCTCGTCGTACAACCAATGTATTCCGCTGTACAGCAGCACGAGAATGAATGCACAGACATCGATTGGCCGTGAACAGGTATTTCGTCCCTCAGATTCAAGTCCACGATCGTCTTAACAGTGAACCAGCTTCGTAACTTGGCTGTCGGAAACATCTACCTGATCGAGTGGTAAAGGCGGTGGTTAAATTATCCAGCTACCAGGATACGTCGGAATGAGAGTTGGAGAAACAAAAGTCTCTTCTCGACAGTGTGGGATGTCGTTATGGCCGGCTGTAATAAACTCAATGTGCTTCATTATGAAATGATCGCAACATCCGTTTTCTCAAACACATTAGCGAATAAATGCAGTTCAGTTTCTAGGGCTTTCACCGAGCCGATTCTAATTGGTGTGCACGCTAGTCGACGAACTAGGTGAAGCTTCTCTTTAACAGGTATGGAGCTGCAAAAATGTGTGTATACTGACCGGCTCAAGTAAGTTTCCGGTGAGCAGACCTTTCAATAGAAACGTCTTCGCGCTTTTTCATTGCCACACCTAGGAGGTGAAGCAATCGACCGACTTCGGTCCCTGAGGTAATTGATACAGATGGATGAGCCTCATTAAACATCTGTAGCAAAATTGCAACTTCGAAGTCTTTCTATCAACATGACAAAAATTTCGTCAACATATCTGCAGCGGTATGTCCTTGGTTATTCTGTGTAACCGTTGTGTCTCCCGCTTTCTCATAAAGATGTCCACTAAGAATGGACCATTGTCATGCCATCTGTTTGCATGTAGAGCTCAATGTTGAATTTAAAATAAACATTCAAAGTGTACCGCAAGAGTAGTTCCTTTGGTACTGAATTTGAGGCACACAATTTCGTGTTTCCTTCCTCGATCTATCCGCGTTCGTACTAAATCGGTTTCAGCAATAGAACATAATCGGAAAAAAACAAAATACTTTTAAGGAAAACATTTGGTGGTTACTGATATTTGTCTCTCTCACAATATCTACGAAACAAAAGTCCTAGGTAGGCTTTGACGTCTGCGATATTGACGGATTGGTTCCAGTATCTCGATTAGCCAACGAACTATCGTGTGGTAGAATGATATGCACTTGTTTAGAATCGGTCGTAATGAAATACCTTCCTTTCCTAATTTTGGTGGGCCGACCATACGCGGAATCGTTGAACCAGTCGGTTTAATTCGGTCGAAGTGAATATGTGTTATGGAGCCTTATTGTTCGAATTGTTTTAGACATTCGAATATATGGTTTCCGGATAACTGTGTACGATCTCTAGTGTTTCCCAGCTTATCAAACTTGCTGCTATCTGTTAGTAATCATTGCATCTTAGAGACGTAAGCCGCATTATTCACGAGTACGATCCCGGCGCCCTTGCCTGGTCGTGTGAACAGACTATCAACCCGTAACCTAAGGACTTCCAGGGGATCCAGGTGCTTTAAGGTTATCAACTATTTTATGCAGATTAAGACTGGCACTACTAACAACTGCAGGTCACGAGTTTACTTCAAAATTTCTCTAAAGTGGCTATAGACGTCAACGTTAGCTGATTTGTCTGTTCACATATGTCTTCTGGTTGAAATTTAACATGTAACTGAGCCTTTCTACTACGTGGACATCAGAATTTCGGAACGATTGACAGCAGTTCCAGTAGCGTGTTATCAAGCGAAATGCTAGGCAGGTTGCGCACATACTCTTGTGGTTTTGAAGGAAATTGGAATTGTGGGCTGAAAGTTTTCTTACTTGACTCGTTTCTTCACTGGTTGCTTTTCAATTAAAGTATTCAGATGTTAGTTAGAATCGGTCCGATTGCATACTTCTATACCTATGCCAATTTGAGATGTCTCGATATCAATTTAAGGTGTCCCAAAGGGAGTCTCTGGGTTTCAACAGAGAACGCAATCACACAACCAATGTGCACAGGAGTAAGCCGGCAGAAACAGGGATTAGTTGGCCCTTACGGAGTTGGAGCATACAGATCTGTCGGGAGTCAGGGTGTAAACAAAGCAGCTAGGATACAGGAACCCGGTTTCCAAGCTGACAGGAGTATAGGCTAACACTTGCACAGCGAACACTGAGAGCGTTGGTGTGTTCGTACGACGTAAAACGCACACGGACAGCACATCTGAGAAACTCGACATTTGCTTGTGGGTGAATGAGCTACCAACTCAGACTGGCGTAGGTTTCGGTCTTCATCTTCGTCGTCATCTGAACGGCCGGATAGATTGGGCAAGCTTTCTATAAGGTGGTCAAATGATAGCCATCTTGGTCTCAAACCGATGACGGTTGTGACGGCTCAAGGCAGTGAGGGTTGCGATAGCTCGAGTAATACCGATCGGCTGCGATGGGTTGAGCCGGCTACAAAATCCGGAGTCCCAACCAAAGGGCTTGCCCAAAAACGGGTCACCCAACCGGGTCGGATTAAGGAGTGGATTCAACACGCCGGCGTAACTACAGCCAGACCAACTGACACAGGGGTATACGCACAATCCAGTCCACGCTGCTCGACCCCATCGTTCCAGTGTTTCGGCCACCATGGTCCACGATCGATAAGACGTGGCTGTCCATACACGTCTGTAGATGTTTCAGGGCTTGATGGGGAACACTGAACTGGAAGTTAGTTTGAAACGGTGACGGCGAAGAGGCAAACTAAGACTACAATCTTTCCTAAACGTGTTGTGCCATCAGAATAACTTTCTCATCAAACAGTGGATAATAAAAATTTGCATTCGTGACAAACGTACGTATTCAAACTACCGAGGGAGTGATCGAAAACTAACAATTTTCTCATAAAATCTGAAACACGTCATATTATGTTCTTAGATCTATCGCGCCATTTGTGGACTCTGACGTGACATTTTATATCTAAGCTACCAAAACGATAAACGTCGCTTGGTATGTCCCAGTTTTATGACTTTGTTGTTGGACCATGTTGTCCCACTCTCTGCCAACATATCTTAGTTGACCATGTGCTTTATATGCCATGATGAAGGCAGCTTGCTGCATTATTGAGATTGGGGTGGACATCTCGATCAGCAATGCTGTCCAGATTGAGGTGTGTCGTCCTCTGGTAACCTGTATTGTCGTGCGTAAATTGGACTGGGCTAAATTTAATCTTGAAACCAGATCACACCCATGGATTACGACTAAGAAGACAATGTGTCGTTTTGGGGAAAATAGTTACCGAACCAGATGCATTTTTTGCACGCTACAGATGAACCATACGCAACATCTAGATTTTACTGGTCACCACTAGCTAGGACTGACTACGCTTTCTTGATGCACACCTATCAGTTCCGCTCACATCATCACAGGAGATCATTTGTTCATTCCGTGCAATATCTACTCGATCTCCATTCTCAGCGAATTTTTCTAGGCATTAGGTCTAGTTACCACGTCCCTGCGATTTACAACAACTGAAGGCAGGGCCGAAACGCACAGAGTAATCGTCCGATCGTAGTCGCCAAGCCTTAGTGTATAGTGTCAGGGGCAGTTGACAAACCGTTGGAAGTCCACTCTGGCTTTTCGTGACCTAGTCGTGATTGGGACGAGAAAAACCGCCTCATATAAGTGACGTATGGGTACGCTGACTACTGTGCTAACCGAACTGAACTATTACGAGCAGGTTAGGTGTAGGTGACAGCATTCCCTTACTGTGGCTGGTCGAGATAAGGGTGGATACCAGGAATAGCTTACTAACTATAAAAAGGTGTCAATCGGTAACTTGTAAGGTCGTATAGAGCACCATAAAGACCAACTACTGGATACACCCCATATACCCGTTTCGTTACACTGAAATCTTCGGAGAGATATTCGCTGAAAAACCGGACTGGTCCCAGAACGTCATGATTGCCACAAACGCCCGTGCTCAGGTCCTGTATGTACCGAGAACCATTTCACACGATGCTGCATTCCAATGTTTCCTCCTGTATTTTTCCCTGCGGCTACTTCAATGTCAAAACCATGCTCTTGCCCCACTACTGAATAGTAGTGGTATGAGTAATGCAGTGTGATCGCTTCTCCACAGTAGTCTAAGTTGTATTGAGTTTAAGCATATCTTAGTCAGACATTCTCAGTGTGGAGTACCTGTAACTAGAACAGCTGAATGAGTTTTATCATGTCCCGGCAGCATATTGCCATCACCACATTTCTAGCTTCTTCAGCTTAATCTTCCAGGCACCTTAAACGCCATTGACGCTGGAAAAGCATGTCTGAAGGATAACCCGCGATTATGAGATCATACCTTTGTCGCATCAGTTACTTCGCTCGGTGTTTAACCACACACCATGCGTCCTCGACTGAATTCAGTTTTAGAGAGTGGGAGACCAGTTGTAGGAGTTTTACACCGGTGTATTGTGGACCTTCGAGGTTCTTGTGATAGGACGCACCGTCAAAGACTATCACTGGGTTTCTCCTTTCGTGATCCTTAAGACTATCTAGCATCGTCCGCAATAAGACTTGGCAAGTTGCTTTAATAAACGAGCCACGTTTTATGGAATGTGTCAGCCAACATCGTTCTGATATAGCGCTAATGATGGGGACATTGCTTTCGTGGCTATTAGCAACAGTTGCGTGTGCTTTCTGTCCATGTGCTGTTCTTCCGCAAGTGCGACTGCAGAACAGATTGGAGTTAGCTAAATGAGTAAAAATGGTTAAATGTTTTAACATGCTTTACTCTTATCAACCCAGATAACAGAGCTTCCTGTGACCATATATGATTGTAAATCTTGAACAAACAGTTTTCTTCTCGCTTTGTTCAACTTGGTCTTCACGGTCTCAGGAATTTGGCGCATTTATTTGGCCGTTATCAATTTCCCGTCCATGTAGTTGACAATGCTGCCACCAGAAATTGCCCTCTCCTATTCGGCTTTCATCCACCATCGTAGGGGACCAAGAATGACAGAAGGATCTTCACTCACCCCTTTCTTTAACTGTCCAACATCTGCATCACACAGAAGCCTCCGTTTATGTCCATCGTACTGTCCACGCATTTCGTTGCTCTCAATGTAAAGTATCTATCGGTTGGTAGTGTGTGGGTGATCTTTCAAATCAACAGCAATAGCCTTGTAGTCATTATCATTCTCATAGGCAACGAACACGCGCTGACGTGTTTCTTGTGAATAAGGTTTACGTGAGGTACGACCGAAGATTCTTATGACTATGAATATTGAACTGGGCATACATAGTGTGGTGAATGAAATAAGTAACCATTTAGTGGTACTTCGTACACATTATTTTTACTTAACTTTACTAAGATGAGTGTATCGCAAGATGAAAGAGAGATGTCTGTTGAATTATGTCCATACTGGGAACCAGAACCCATATACAAGTTCATTGTGAGATAACTTCGTACAAATCCACGATGAAACTTTTACGGGTGGAAGCCAAACAGTTAGAAAAACTGTCGGTACATTTGCGTACTAATCAGTACTAGTTCAGGTAAATGGGCTACATACTTCCTGTGAGACGTTTATAACGGTTCAGCACCCCGCGCCAAACCCGATGGCTCGATCCTAGCTATCCATTCGTCCCACATCCAGTCAGGAGACCACATGTTAACTGTCTCACTCACTCACGTGTCCCTGGCCTACTCACAAGGTCACAGACACATCACGCGCCCCACAGGCCAGCGCGTGATTCAACAGGCCCTGCCCACAGGCCCTGCCCTGCCCACTATGCCCACACAGGCCCCGCTGGCGTAACTCACCTTCACTCACCCGACAGACAGTGACGCCTTTTCCTCTCAACACTGCGAGAGGCAAGCTCACATGCACGCACACACGCGCGCATCGACTGAGCCAACTCAGGCGCGTCAACTTACAGGCGCGTAACGCACGCACATGAAGGCGACCAAACCCGCAAGAGGCACAACGCAACTTCTGATGCCTCGTCTCGGACGGTGAACAAGTCAACAGCACGAAAAGCCAACGGACACGAGGGCGTGAGCTACACCACAACTGTGCTGCTCCACATCGCATCCACGTGATCCTATCCCTACAACTCTGCTAACACACACCATGGGCCTGGATACTGCTATCCACACCATTATCTACAAGGGCATTATTTTGTACTATACGTGAGTCTCTCGGCTTGTCTGTGTTCTAATCATCTACCTGTTTATGTCTATTCGTGTCATACACCTTACTACTCAACTGTGTACTCTTCTTTTGTTATATGTAGTTGGTGTTAGGCCGTGGTCAGTTATCTATAGCCCACACCATTGCTCTACGTAACACGTTTGCTAATTTACCAAGCGGCCTCACCAGGAATACACACACGATAAGCGCTGGTGTTTCCTAGGTAGACTGAGAGTTGGTACTTCCATTTAACCCAGGGTGGGTCATGATTTTTGAGTCTCCGAGTGAGCAGTTCGTTCGTGTGCGCTTTCATCTCAGTCACCATTCGCTCGTCTTGATGGACCATAATACTGGAATACGACTGAATGTGACCAGCCATACTCTCACACCTGACTCTCTTGGTTGAAGGTCTACCAGCCACTGGATTTCCAAACTGTATGCACAGATAGACAGAAACACAGCAATCAGTGTGAGTTGGATCCAAAATGACCGATTTTCTTTCTCACCTATGAGTACCGAGTTAGTATACATTAGGTGAACAGTGTGATAAATGAATGAAGGTTATGTTTAGGAGAAAATAAGAAGTGATGGATTGATGAATAAGCGGAATTCATTCTTGATCAAGTGGGGGACCAGCACTGAGAATGGTCAACAATGAAAAATTTCTAAATTCACGTTGCGTTGATCGACTATGTAAGTTTGTGTAACAAAAATACCAGAGTTGTACGTTCATGTGACGGGGTTTGATACCAATTGAGTCAGTGATAACCTGGGTAGTGGGGTTAAGAAGAATTCCTCACACAACAGATCAACAGATAAGACAATGGGAAAAGGCCGAAATTAATAACAACTGGTGGCTAGCAGAAATCCTCAGCATACACTTCTCAGGAAATGTTGACGATAAGTAGTGGATAGATGGTGTGAATTCCAATTTCACATTTGAATTTTACTCTACTTATATACTTAAAGTAGTATAATCTTATCTCTTAATTTGACGTAAATCTGCTCGCATTAACAATGCGTACTCAAATGATACGCAGACATTTCCATGATTTCCATAAACTCATAATAGACCATTAACAAGTGAAATCCACCCGACCTTCTTACTTGCATTCCGTTTTCTATTGCAATGTGTCATATTTGTTTATATGGTTAACAGTAACTCGCTACATATTTTATCCCCAAATTAACTGGACAATTAATCACGCGTTTCTGCCACACTCTTATTTGCGTTTGTGAATGTGGTCGTAAGTGATTGTTTAGTAACATTGTTTTATAAAGTAACTATAGAACGATGGTAGATATGATTATATATAGTTACGTGCAATTTGTTGTCCCCTGCCCACCACATATATATATATATATATGTATATATATATATATAGCCCAGACCGTGCGTAAGACTAGACTACTATAACCCATAATCCGATTCCTCTGTTGATTTAACACTGTACATCTAGTGGTTGGCTCCAGATGTAAATTGTTTGGCCGGTTCATTGTAACCCGCCAATTTTTCATATTTGATAGGCAACTCACTGTGCCCACCATTGACTCTACCGGCCGTTACAATGTGGTACAGTTATCTGGGGTTACTGTTGTGCTTTCATCGGACAGTATGCCAATCAAATCAGGCAGTTCGTCTCGCCTGGATCACACCTAGGCCACCTGAAGTTAGTATGGGCAAGCAACAGTTTGCCACCTAACCCATGAACAATCTATATTAATTCGGAGACCGCAATCGATCGATGTTACTCGAGCTGTCTCAACCCTCACTGCCTTGAGCCGTCACAACCGTCATCGGTTTGAGACCAAGATGGCTATCATTTGACCACCTTATAGAAAGCTTGCCCAATCTATCCGGCCGTTCAGATGACGACGAAGATGAAGACCGAAACCTACGCCAGTCTGAGTTGGTAGCTCATTCACCCACAAGCAAATGTCGAGTTTCTCAGATGTGCTGTCCGTGTGCGTTTTACGTCGTACGAACACACCAACGCTCTCAGTGTTCGCTGTGCAAGTGTTAGCCTATACTCCTGTCAGCTTGGAAACCGGGTTCCTGTATCCTAGCTGCTTTGTTTACACCCTGACTCCCGACAGATCTGTATGCTCCAACTCCGTAAGGGCCAACTAATCCCTGTTTCTGCCGGCTTACTCCTGTGCACATTGGTTGTGTGATTGCGTTCTCTGTTGAAACCCAGAGACTCCCTTTGGGACACCTTAAATTGATATCGAGACATCTCAAATTGGCATAGGTATAGAAGTATGCA
>JTDE01001427.1:95102-116777 GCA_014338405.1 Paragonimus skrjabini miyazakii | reverse complement strand
CACCGCCTTTACCACTCGATCAGGTAGATGTTTCCGACAGCCAAGTTACGAAGCTGGTTCACTGTTAAGACGATCGTGGACTTGAATCTGAGGGACGAAATACCTGTTCACGGCCAATCGATGTCTGTGCATTCATTCTCGTGCTGCTGTACAGCGGAATACATTGGTTGTACGACGAGGTATTAATCTAAACTGATTAAGGATAACTATCCATCGTGGTTTGTCAATGGAGCTAACAAGACAATCCCTGGTACATTTTCCTCACACCTAGTGGACTCGAGCCATCAAAATGATATTAAGGTCGCCTGTCGCGCTGTTTACAATGTTCCATTGCGTCAGCCAAAACTAGTCAAACAGTACCCACTAAACACCGCCGATTCGATCGCCATTCATTTGTGACCCCATTGTTCCATCGTCCTTCGTTTGTATGTAGAATCTTTCGACATGTCCAACAAAACGCAATGGTCTCCGGTGACGTCGCACATAGTAAAAATGACTACTTTTTCCAGGGCCTTCAATCTTCATTCCTGTTGACTCTGTACGCCCTGAGGATCCTCGTTTACTCTCGTCTCGTGATGCACCTGTAGTTTTTCTTTAACTTCTGTTTTCACCATGCCCCGGACATTTACAATCGGATTCAACGTTGGTAAAGAATTTGCCGATGATGACAGTTGTCCTCCGCTAGATAACTCTTCAGCAAACGCACTTTCCAGATCAGTGTCACACAGTGCGTTGTTGCATATCAGCACAATGTCTGACATGGCTGTGCTGATTTTCATCTGATCTAGCAGGTTTCGCATCCAGCTCTTCCAGTCGCTCATGTTGTATTCTCCCCTCCTCTTCGTATAGCCTACTATCGAACTTGATGTTATAGCTCCAATCCTGTTGACTCTGTACGCCCTGCGGATCTCTGTTTCCCATATAAGACAGTGGGACGGGTGGGCAACCGAATCCAAATGTAAAATTTCCGAGCTTCTAGCGTGGCTTCGTTGCTCAGCCGGTAGAACGCTTGCCGGGTTTTTCTAATTTATCAAGAATTCTTGATGTGCTTCACAGTCTACTGCATGACTCACACTCAGCTAATTAGGTGTCTTTTTCGTCTGGCAGTAATAAAGTGCAAAACGGACTTCTGGCAACTTAATTTTCCCAACGTCATTGCTTACGATCTTTAAAGGTAGCTGATATT
Source organism: Paragonimus skrjabini miyazakii (assembly GCA_014338405.1). NCBI lineage: Eukaryota > Metazoa > Platyhelminthes > Trematoda > Plagiorchiida > Troglotrematidae > Paragonimus > Paragonimus skrjabini miyazakii. Next base: position 115,591 of record JTDE01001427.1, on the reverse strand, counting down.
TGTTACCGAGCAAATTAGCGACTAATTTTCCAGCTACCTTATGTTACCTAGTAGTAAGGTCAAAATATGAGTTTCTAAAGACATCAAATGGCACGAAACGTGCAGTAAACGGGAGTCCTTTCAGTGCATCAACATGAAACTCAATACAGTGCATTCAAATGAATTTACCGGGGTAGTGCATTAGAAATACCTTTGTGGCTACTGGCATGTGCTTGCAAATGAGCCGCTTTGGATAATTATTTTCAGGGAGTGTGCCAAATCCTCCATGGTGTAGATGAAACATTTTCACAGATCTATCCAGTAAACATCGGAACAAATATCTCCTTTGTCCTGATGGTAGAATGCCATCAAAGTTGGTATATCGCCCTGACCATATTGCCCCACGATATCCTTCACGTTGTATCGTGCTATCCTCACGACGTGAGATTTACAGGTTGAAAAACACTACGGATGATCCGAGCTCTAGGTTGAAGCGAATATTTCTGTTGACAGAGTTGAAATGCATCAGTATCTCACTGAGACTTTTTTCGTCCCATCTTCTATGCATATCATACCGACTATGCGACGTTTACAAAGGGCAAATGAGTTTGTGTGGCCAGTTAATGAACTACATTGAAATTATTTCATAAAAATATCAGCCAGTTTAAGGCCTGATGATGACCGTCCTGTTGGCGATAAAATTGTCCGGACAATCTAAAATGAACGTTGTATGTGTAACGATATAATAGTCGTTTTAGCGCATCTGCTGGTATTCTTATACTCATGTCATTGCTTCTAATCTACTGGCCAACAATTTCAATTGTCTCACTTATCGGGATATTTGTCAAGCGAAATGTGACGTCAAGTTAGGATAAACTCTTTCCCGTCACGTTCAGTTTATCTAACGCTACGGCCAATTCAGGAGAATCTTTAGGATTATGAATCGTTAATTCCCCCAAATGATTCTACAACTCATTCAGTCAATTTGCTGTTGCATGATATGACGAATTACACGTATCTAAAATCAGTTGTAGCAGTACTTCGTTTTTATACACCTTGGGTAACCTAAAAAGGTTGAGAATCACAGTGTCTATTGGTCTAATTATTTCATGGGTAAGTGATACAACCAGTCGTTTTTGATCCATAAATCTCAGCTCGTCTCAGCCTCAGTAGAATCTCTAGAGGAAAATGAGAAAACAATGAAATACAGAAATGTTGAAGATGCAGCAATCGTCAATCTAGTTGAAACTGATCGTTTCAGTAAAATGAATGCTTGATTGACCATTGAAGATGCATCCACAGTGTGCTAAGTATTGTTTTGGATGATGTAGACTATTCAAAGGAAGCTGATTTATTGTGTCCATCTATCTGAGAAGGTTAAAACTGTGCCCCAGTCAAGTTAACTTCAAGGCGATTAATAGGCAAAGTTACGTCGAATACCACACAGTCAATCATGTTGCTTTTGCATCGAAGTGTGATTCTTTGTGGACAGATTCTCATGTCTCCCAAAATTATCAACCCATTTATTTTCGACATAACACTTTATCTTAAACCACATTATTTTTGGCGTCATTTTGGTTGTGAGCAGTATATATTATATCAGGGTATTATCATTTGAAACCATACTCCGTACGTACACAATCTAGATAGCCAGATATCCGGATGAAGTTCGGAATGATTCAGCGGAATAAATTAGTTAGAGATAATTCTGGGCTATTGATAATATGTTTATTTCGTATTGAGTGGATTATAGGCACGTATCTCATGGCTCACGTTCACACATGCACCACCCTTCGTTGGTAGCCTGCCTTGCTCTCCATGGCATTCTCTGACCTGTGTGTGAGTTGCTCCGGTGTTCATACACGATTTGCCCATAATTTATGCGAATGTGAAATCCAGATAAGAATCACAGAAAATAGTCATACGTAACATTGACATCTAGTGAATTACATACGAATGTACAGTAGATCAAACCACAAATCGATCCGAATGAAGAGATATCTAGTGTATTCATGATGTTACTTGAGCGGATACGTTCTAATGGGAGCTCAACAAAACTGTAACTACCACTATATGAGTCATTTCTACTACTACTATTAACGTCCACATGGTAGCCAGCAGCGTGGTTAGCCCCGCTTTTCCTTTTTCCTCAAAAAGTTGACTTGTGACTGGCACATTTTCCCATGCTATCCGCTTCATTAACCACATTTATTACCTTCTACAAAACCGGTAATCTATCATTTCGTCATTATATTCATTATGGTAGACATAGAAATTCTAATAAAGGACATCAACTTCGTTGGCACTAACAGAACCAGAATAATTGTTACCATCGCAATGTTTATGTTTAGCCATACTGAAGAAGAACACAGCACTTGTCTCATCGGTGATGCTGACAGAGTATGATAGTGTCTTTTCATTCTGGGTTGAAACAGACTATTGAGACAACAATAACTCAACAATAACAGAATGACTGCACACGTTGCGTAGTACACAAGCGCTGTCATTCAAAGCTTGCATATGTGTCAACTTTAACGAACCATACCACCAGAATTTGATTTAATTATTCACTGGTTTATGAAGACACTTTTACAGCAGTAGATTCACCGAGTGGCATAATCATTATGCCATGCGGAATTGAAGAGGAATATAGCTCTTTGCGGCGGTAAACGTGTAGGTCTACTATTTCGATTAATTCATTTTGTGCAATGCACTAAATTAGATGAAGAGAATGGCTCTAGCTTGATGAGGCGTTAAGTCAATTGGCGAGCTGAACCATCTGCTAGTGTTGCCAACTGGGCAATCTCGGTGCAAACCTTAACTGGCTAAGCATTCAGCAACTCCAGATAGAGCCAACCACTCTACCTGGTTTAGGTGTACCGGTTACTTTCGATCAAGAGAATGAAAATACCACCAGCGCCTCCACACAGGTGTCTACCAGTACATAGGATAGGCAAGCAGAGAACGTCTGTTCGGAATGTGGCCAGATATGTAAGTCTATCGCTGATTTCTCGATGTATGCTCGTATGCCTCAACGCAGAGATGGTAAGGAACAATCAGTAGGTGCTCAATGTCCTCCAATCGTTGACTGCGCCAACCGTGAGTGCAGCTTTACGATCCACATTGGTCTCAATGGACACAGGGGGTATGCGCATCCTGTCAAACTCAACCGCGAGAGGCTCAGGTGCACGAAAGCCGCCAGATCAAACTGATCTCAGCAAGGATGGGTTTCTCTTATCAGAACTGCCAAGGAGCTGGCTCAGTTGTGCTCCACTGGACACAAACCTCATTACCGGCTTTTGTCACATTTCCCTGGTCATAATCTGGAGAGCATCAGGACGCGTTTATATGCTGTGAATTGACAGAAAAATACTGCCTCCACTGCCAATCCAACCGCCGCCTCACAGACAAACATAATGTCCGATATTGAGTCCCAAACTGCTTATCACTCCTAGTGGTTTTCCTGTTTCACCCAAACAGCAATAACCCAACTGCAATCCCACAGAGAGGCTTTCTCATACAGCAGTGACTTGTTAGCAGTTGCCCGAGGTCTTCAAACAGACAGTTACACATTGTTACAGGCAAACTCACTGCCAAACGTACACGCCTCATAACCCTTTCCGTACATTTGACGACTGGTCGCTCGAAGACGTGCTCGTGTCACTACGGGAACCTACACGACTGGGAAGCAGATACAGAAAGCTAATCACGCTGCGACTCAAACTCTGCACCGCCAGCGAAAGAAAGATGCTGCTTTTGCAGTCCTTTGTGAAATCCGGAGGACTGATTATCAGACGAACTGCGGTCTCTCGGATAATCCCGATGAGTACTGGTCCAATGTATTATCGGGTCATCCACACAATGATGACAGACAATAAAATGCGATTTTGGTCCCGGACTGGTCCCTGGTCGACCCAATCATTGGAGAGGAATTATCTCGCACTTTGAAAAGGATGGTTTAGACAGACTCTTGCCCAAACATTTGAGGCGTATGGAAGCTGATGCCTTGGCCGGATATTTTAATCTTCTGCTGCTAAGTGAAAGATGTTCAGTTTATCTGTATCGCTCCCGCATCACTCTTGTTCCGAAAGTGAATCATCATCATCGTCGGCATAGCAGCCATGAACCTGACCAAAAAGTACTGTGGTTCGGGCCGCCGCTCACCTCAACAGTTACTGGGAATATCCTAGAAGATAACGTTACTAAGAAGGTTGAGAATTATTACAAGAAGACCAAGTTGAAGAACTAGAAATGGTATGGATGCAGGTACGCCATTGACTGCGACATACTGCCGTATCTACATAATTACTGCGTTTTTCCCCCACATGATATCGGCTGATCGTTGGAATGCGCTGTTTAACTGCCCGCCTTTCAATTTGCATTCCTACACAGGGATGGTTGCCCTGAAGCTGCCCCACTACTCTTTGCGCTGTTCCGGAACTCATGCACAACGTCCTACAGCATATGTGCGGTCTTTATAAACGTGTGCAAGGCGTTCGATTTTACCTCGATTCTACCTATCAAATCGGACCAAGCTTTCGGTGCTCCTTCACCTCTAACACACTATGTTGATGATTCGTATCGAAACGCTTCAGCCAGGCTCAGAGGTTCCGTCCTTCGGTCCCAGCTTGGTGTTCGTCAGGATGACCCACTGTCGCAGCTGCTATTTATCATGGAAATAAATAAAGTGTTGTCTCTATCCCGACAGCAGCTTGGCTACTAGTTCCACAATACACTGGTCAGCGGTTCCTTTTAAACCGACGAGCTGATCTTCTTGGCCAAGAATCTGACGCGTCTCTCCGGGGAGCTTGCAGCGCCTGCTAGTATTCTGGAGTTTTTCGGACTAAAGGTCAACACTCGAAAGACTAAACTCATGGTCACTTGTGGTGGCCGTGAGCACAACACAAAAGTTACAACTGACGGGTCTATTAATTTTGGCCCGGATATTATCCACTCCATAAACGCCTATGAGACGTTGATTTATCTCGGTATCTCGTTCACCTGGTAAGGTAAAACATTCACCTATCGCCGACTGCAGCTTCGTAGGATGCCGGATGAAACTACAAAGCTACCAGTATTCCCATCTCACGCAGATCACGAGTGGAGAGACTGCTCTCCAGTAAAAATCTAGTTCTGAGGAATGTGGTCAAAGGTTATTCGTTTGACCTTATCATGAAGGACGTCAATGTCCCGGTGCGCGTTCAAGATGTGGTAATGAAGGGCAAGAAGGAGAACCACGCGGCTCGGATAGATCAGATTTATTCTACACCAGACGGCCGTGGCATTCAGGAAGTGTCTCGCTCTCCAATCTTTAGTCGTCGGTTACTGAATACAAATCACATTTTTTCTCAGGATCTTTATTCGTGTCATCCAAATCCAATGGGGTCTTCTTCGGACTAAGGTCCGCAAGTTTCGAGGTGACCAAAGTGATCACCCAGTTCTCCGTCGTGGCAACTGCGGTCAAACAGAAAGCCTCGTTCATATTTTCCCATTGCGCTGGATCGCCCACGGTGTTCGTTGTGCTCTGCGCAACTGCGTGGTCAAGGGCCTGGGAAAAGGCTGCGTAATCTGGGCTACGCGGTCCTCGAGAAACTACGAGTATCAACCTCGAGGTCGTTCATCAAATCCAATGTTACCGGGATTCATGACGACGCTGTTATGGTAGTAAACGTCAGTATACTGGACGAGCACCGAGGTCAATTTGCTTGGACGGACAAAACTGTGAAGTACGGGCCCGGCTGTCGTAATGCCGCCGTTCGGCCGGTGAGCTGTGACAAGGACTCTATTTGTTAATAATATGTGGTCAGCACCTTTCACGGTACCATGTATCCATCTTCTTGCAATGCGAAACTTCGACTGGAACTTCCCTCTTGCGCAGTCACTGATTTGTCTACTGACTGTTCTAGGTTCTTTGAAAACCTGACAAATTTGTGCGAGAAACCTGGTGTTACTTGCTGCTACCTTCTGACAGTTGTCTTACTATGAAGAACTTTTCTTCTTGCCGATTCTTGACCCTTGATTTTAAGAACGCCTATTGCTTCTTGAAGAGCCCTTGAGTTTGAATGACTGTTTTTTTATATTTGTTCTTTCTTTTTGACTGAAATTATTAAAGTTTGCTACTCTTGTAAAAGAATTCGTCAATTATTCAGTGTTGTTAAACATACAGCGCCATAAAGTTGACAGGTAGCTTCCTTTGAACTTACCTATTCTTTAAAAAGATTTTGTAGCTTACATTTAGTTGTCATCGCTTGCTCTTTCTACTGGTGATGTTGTAAAAATTGCTGCTCAACATAAACGATAAATGTAGTAATGACAACGGTGTTCATAAAACTAACATTGTTTTAACTCGCTTCAAGGTCAATGCTACGTTTGTTGCGTTCTCCAATGCATTGAGGCTGGGAATTCTGGAGTTAGTCGTTCTGATAGTGTTTGACTACCATTTATTCAGTAGGCAATAACATCTCAACAACCGAAAAGGAGCATCATTTCTGAGTTTAATCTCTATGTGCTGCTTATCATTATCAGTGATTATCATTTTCTTGCTCGTTCACGTAATTTCACTCGCAAAACAGACTGAAAGCTGGTCATTTTGAAAGGCAAAATTGAACTATTTTCCAAAGTTTTCAACTAAAGCCGAGCAGTAAGCCAAATATGTTCTCTGACCGATAAGACCACTTATGAACCTGGTTCGTTTCCAATGCAAATACAAAACATGGAAGGGAAAGTTTGATGCTGCTCGACCTTGGGATTGAGTGGTAAGGCGTTGGTGAACCGTGTCGTTGACAAATGCTTAGGACCAACCAACGTTGATGGAGCTACTGATCAGTGTTAAATCGCTCAAACGGCGTTGACAGAACAACCCATCTATGTATCACATATTGAAGAGAGCAGTGAAGGTAAAGGTAGAGTTATAGCAAACAAATTAAACGTAATAAACCCCAACTTTGGGCTGTTCAGTCCGCAAGGCAACTGAAGATTCGATGTTTGGATGAAAGGTTGTTGAGTGCATAGTGCACGGTGAGAGTAAGCGAATGATGGCATCTTCTGTGATTGCCAACAGACGAAATTTGGTCTGCTTTGGTAGTGCATCACAGACTTGATATACCGCACGGAATGAGTTTGCCTGATTAGCTGAATGGCTGGACTATATTAGATACTTAGTGATGAAGGATAGGTGAGGCCTTACCAGACCACGAGTTAGCCATAGTGAATGATGCTTACGACTGTATTCAGATACCTGCCGTATTATGCGGCCTATAAAGCTCGTTCCATAAGAACAGAGAAAATGGTAGACAGAGTAAGTAGCAGCATGGGCTGAGAATTTATCTTATAACTGTGGATACAAATCCAACACGGAACTAAACTGAACGTGTGGTTATGGTGCAAAATAGGTCCGACTAAGTGCCATGACAGGTTTGTTGTTTATATTTTTGGAGGCAATAGAGTGTAGTCAGACTTTTATATGTAGTGTGCCTCTTGCTTAGTTACACCTAAATAAATTGTAATAGATAAAGAAAGAACTCACGAAAAATGTTTTGGGCACAGGGAAAATTCTGTTCCACAGAGAATATCTGGACGTTACTTTTTACTAAGGTGTAACAATGAAAATAGCTGGGTAGTTTGTCACAGGTTTCGTTTATTGTGAAAATTGGTTTATCTGTAAGATATGTTACTTTTCATAGTACACTAACCTAGCTTTTAAGTACGTCTGCGGATGGATGGACATGCATAAGAAATGTAAACGGACTGGATCATTGGTAGTTAAGGTGGTGCTCGACATCACCGCATTTGTGCATTGAGACACCAATTCAGTCGACAATCCAATGTGCGGGCACATCTGCGTAGAGTGGATGAATCACGGGCGGCCAAAACAACGATATATTGCAAAAATCCACACCATGGCAATTTAGAATAAATTTCAACATCGCATTTGTATCGTTCACAAATGGCTTTAATACGACGATCATCTGGATCGGATAAAATTGCTTCGATGTTTGCACTTTCTGGTATGTAGAATTTACGCCTTAGCAATTTAGTTCGGGGTTGTGTACAAGGGGAGTAGGAATGTAACGGAGCCGATACAATACTTTCATTCGAATGCTGACGTCTAATTGGAAGGCGAGCAGGCGGGCTGGCCAAAAGCGACCTGGAACAATTTGCTTTAAGTGAACAATTATTTTGGTTACCAGTCGACTGCTGCAAATGGTAGTTCTTGGACTCAGTGTTTTTCGTGGATTTTGATTCAGTATGATCGAGGCTGCCGTTGTATGCAGCACCTGACGATTTAGGCTTGAGATCAGTTGACTGGGTTTCACAGAAACGTCCTGCGTTATCAAGTGTTTTCATTGTCTTTGTTACTGGTGTGTCACTCAGGGGTAAGCACGATGGTGGTCGTTCAGTGTGATATAGACGTGACCGTGATGAGGACGTAATGACTTTCGTTGTTCGTGGTTGCTGACTTTTAGGTTTTTCTTCTGCAACAATTTCAAGATGATGCTTACTTCTGCTTCTTCTACACTGTGGTAAACCTGTGAATACCTTTATTTCGTCGACAGCAGACTGCTTAATGTGAGAATCACAAGTGGATTGTACGATTTCTTTTTGCAATACATCATTTTTTGAATTTACCCTCACTTTGTTTTCCACTTTGTTGGGTGGGAAATTCCCCAAGATAGACTCTTCATCTGCATTCTTCGAAACATCTTTGTTATTGGAGACCTCCAGTCCTCTGCCTACCATAAGCTTTTCTTCCGGGGACACAGGGTGACTGATAACGATTGGTCGATAGGCTGGTGAAAAATTTCGCCCCAGTGGTGTAGGTAGCCGTGACTCGCTGAATGCTCGAGATTTCGAGGTCATCCGAACAGTTGGAAATGCGGGTGCAGGCGGTAAGTTACAATTCCTGTCAGTATTGTCACCTTTTTTAGATAAGTTTTCTTGTTTACTACCATCAGTGAGTTCATGATCGATTTTAACATTCTTCTCCTCCACCTGCGTTTTCTTCCCTGCAAAATTGGCTGAAGATTCGACTGACGTAACAGGATTAGGATTCATTTGTTTATTCAAAGAGGAAAGCATACCTTCTGACTGATGCAGGGGGTAGTTGGGTTGGTTTAACGTCGTAGTTTTACAGGATTCTGTTGGGTACTTTAAAGAACAGTTTCCGTCTACGGTTATTTTTTGTCCACAATTTATAGTTGTAGCTTTCTTCCGAATACTGTTCATTTCGTTCTTATTCACCTGAATCAATTTAGATGGTTCCAATGAGCTCACAGAAGAGGTGTCACTGAGTGTGTCGGACGTACCATCAGAGTTTACATCGCCAAAAGAAAATATTTGTTTACTGGCTTTCTTAGCATCAGAACAGGTTGTTTTTTGGTTATTACCAAAAAACCACTTTTCACGCGAGTTTTGAATATTCTTACTAATCCCAATATCCATTTTGACTTTACGTTCCACATGGGTACCTGAACGGGAAAATAATCCATCTTCAAAACCCGACAGATCCAACAGAGAACACAATTTATTTGCGCTTTTATCGGGTTTCGTCTGCCAATCTTGAAGGGTGTTGTGCATAATTGATTTTAGCCTCTCGTCCGGAGTTGATGTTCTTTTTCGTTTTGCGTAAGGTGCAGGTCGTTGTTTGAATTTCTTTAAACTTTCTCGGCCTCCTTTTGAAGAAACTACAGACATCGTTGCAGACAGACTGTCAATATCTTCTTCTTGTAGCACTGGTGACGTACGTAAATGCTCTTGCAAAAGTTCCGTGGACTGGGTTGGCCCGTAGACTGGCGATTTCATGGAGGAAGTAACATTTGGATATTTTTGCACAGATAAAGAACTTACATCTACAGAGAGCTCCGATGTTGAAGTTATTAAATTATTTATGCGATTCGACGTAACATTAAGACCACCTGTGGAATCGTCGACAGCTTTGCTGCACGGTTCATCTTCTGGAAACGGAGGAACCACATTTGTTTTTGCAGTTTGTAGTTCCCTTGTAAAGTGATTGTTTCGGATACAAGCTGGCCTACGGCTCACCACATTGGGTTCGTGGTAGCTGTGGTTGTTAAACATGGTTGGCTCATTCGTATGGCTATCGTTACATTGAACTGCCCGCGAAATCACAAAAGTTCTGTGAACAGGGAGTAGGTTTGGAGCAAAGCATTGCACAGAAGATGTGGCGTCAGTAGCAGCAGAATTGTTCCACGTTTGTCTTATACCATCGGGCATACAGCATGCAGTATTCCCCATGGGAAAAACATGAGCGTTCGCCTTTGCTACTAAATTCTGTCTTTCGCCAAACTGGTCAAATGATTGTTGGCTGGTACCTACTGAGTTTGGCAACTCTAGATAGTTTTCAGCACAGTTGTGAATGGATCCGTCCGACTTAGTTAATTGAGGATTACACGTTAACAGTGGGCAGGTAATTGTTCGTTCGAGTTCTACGACTTTTTCTATGCTGGTTGGGTGATCTTCGTTAATATCTGAATATTCAGAAGTGTCACGTGAAGGCAGAGTCAATACATCAGCGACCAACTGGACACAATACTTCGGCATAACTTACTAAACATGATGTAGAAGCAGGCGATTTAAATGGATGCACTGAGGTTAGGTGGCGGGTTGAGATCAATATGAAGTTATTGATTGAAATCGTGGATTCAAAAGCATGTGGGCGATTGACAGAGAAATAAACACATCGACATCAGTTAACAATACATAAGAATGCATCCGAAAGGACGGTACAATGAGGCTTCTTCTGATTCTATTACAGTGTATGGAAACACCTAACCAAAGAGTGGACATGAACAAAGAATGACGAACGTAAAAGAAACTGATTCACTATACTACGGGGAAGTGTGCAGGTCTAGAGTTCCAACACACTAAGTAAAGTTATTTCCAGTGGAAGTGATTTGTCTTACTGCTCCAAAAAGGGTTCTCAGTCCAAGTTGGAGATAATCTATGAAACAGACAATTCCGACAGTAAGCTAAAACGGATAGTTGTTTCAATCTGTCTACAAAGCTGGACATTTTCTTGAGATTTTGATAGCTACCATTCTTTTTCGTTCCACACGTTGTATGCTTCGTTCCATAGCTGCAAAGGTCGTTGCACTCGAGATAGTAACCTGTGCACACTACCGTCAGCGTGTAGCTTCACAACTAATCGCTATCCCTGGGGAAAATTTTGCCATCCCGATTCACGTTGGTTTCCTCGCGCTGTTTGTAGCAGCATCTGCTAGTCTACTCTATTCTAACACGAGGCGTAATGACAAATTGATTTTGATTGTTGAATATAGACGTAGCTGTTTTTGGCAGTTAGGTCCATTCCCATCCTCTTTCTTCTTCTCTCTTCCCATATAGGGTTTGCCTTTTTTCCTTCTTCATGGTTGTATGGCAGTTAGGCATTAGCGTGAAACACTGATGTGTTGGTGTCTATGATACTGATGATGATGATGGTGCTATCGACGCAACAACTCAGCACTCGGCTTCGTTTAGTGTTTAAGGGTCTACTCATATGACAGCAGTGGAATGTTAGCCACTTCTCGGACTTCTTTCCAACGGCGTCACTCTCACAATTGTCGGAAACAAGGCGTACACCCCGGATTCAACATCCTTGCGGCCCAAAATGCCAATATCTGCTACAACACTTATTGGCAGATTACTTTCGCACAAGATTAAGCATGCCCGCGCTCACCTCAGACTTCTAGCAAGAAAGACTCTTCGGACGTATCAACGCATCCCTCATCTCCTTCCTGCTACAGTGCATTCAACATGTAGGACTGACCCATAAAAAATTTGTCACTGGTTTGTACTAGTGTAACTTCGGCCATGACACACCTCAGCCATCATCGGGCCCTGTGACGTAGTAAAAACTACCTGAAGCTGGTACTACAAGGTTAACACGACCAACTTCTCTGTTCAGCTGCATGATCATTCCCGTTTGCCCATAAGCGCACAGTTAACTTCTATCTCCAGTACACATTGTTCGAGAGGGAAACATTAAGGAAGTACAGGCAGGGTTTTGCCTTGGGCGGGGACGTATCGATCACATTTTTATCATTTGACAGGTTATGGAGCAGCATCGTGTATATCGCCGGCCAACAATAGCCGTATTCCTTGACTGTAAAGGTGCGTCCAAATCAGTGGATGAATCTACACTCTCAGAATCGTTTAAATGCGTGGGTGTATCACATCACTGTGTGAACACAGTCCTCTTCCATATTTATCCACACGGTATCCCGACGACCTCGTAAGTACGCAGTCCCCTTAGCTGTATTGCTGCAGTCTGTACACTAAACTGAGTAGTTTACACGATCCACACATTGGGTTGGATTCAATTTAGACCAGTTCAACAGCGTGAGAAAGAGAAGCTTTGATCTTAGGTTTATGTGTTTACACTCACGAGACCGGGATGCCGTAAGCAAACCCACATGGGGTGGTCCACACGTCAATACTTCTGGTAACATGATCGAAGGTTGCCTACCGCCACAGTTCAGTGTGGTACACACTGGTACAGTATCCAGTGATCGTTTGACCTCTCTACGGATCCTGGCTGAGACCGTGTTTCTTCGCTCGTCTGTATTGACTGCATGTTTCTAGTGTGCTTGTAGGAAGAATGATAAGAGCTTAGTGCCACTTCCTTCACTCACATAACGAACTGCACGTAGCGAGTGCCCACCCGATCTTACGACACGTAAAGTTATGTGCCAAGAACGCGATTGGCACAAGGGTTGTTTATTTGGGAAAGCAACACATGGGTGAAGCGTTTCAACAGAACCACAAACAAAACCATTCATTTTCATGCGATACTTGGTCCCAGACCGTCTCCGTTATCAAAGACGCTAATGCTTAGTTATTTTACATAGCAAGAATCGTTTTGGGCGATGCTGCACTCCGATGTTTCTTCCTGCGTTTTTTATGCGGCTCGTTCGATGTCAAAATATATGCTCTGGTTCTACTACTGGATAGCCGCACTACATCCGTACTACAATAGTACTCTATTCAAGGCCGCCTCCTTTGCACATTTTCGAGTGTTGTTTAACGCACTCGAAGACTCTAGGTCGTTTTCACTTTGCGCGCCTTTGAGTGCCGCTGAGTGAGATCGAACTCACCTTGTGTTTTGTTTTTATTTACTTGGTTGCTGCTGTCGACCCTATACTAGGTGAGAACCAACGGGTTATATTTTTAAACACTGTTAGTTAGATGCCTATCGGGACTACGGCTCGACTGTTCTTCAGGAAAGGCGTTCTAATCTACTAATGGGTGAGAGTCAAGTGCGTGGCCCACTGTCCACTGCAGTGTCAATGTGGGTTGCAATACTGTTGTATATTTCATGACGACGGTGCTTTAGAAAAAATTTACTACATGTAAGGATTACCACATTAGTTCCGTAATAACGGCGAAGGTTTGTCATGTAGATAGGCAACATAAAAGTCAAACGAATGCAGTCACTTTCAACAAACGTTTGGTCTAGATTTTGAACTAAACGAACTTACATTAATTAGTTTAGAAAAGAATACACTCGAAAATTTGTGAGGGCACTAAACTTGATTTTCTATACCAGAAACAGGACGAGATTGTCAATGATTACTCATTGCAAATTGCGCATTATTAACATTTCCCCCCAACTTTTGGATACAGAGAGAGGTCAGCCTGTAATGTCGAAATCTATCAGATGAAAATCAATAAAGAGCGAGAGAACAATGGAAAACTACAATGATGACAAACAGGCGCGTAAGTACATGTACAAATCAAGCAATATATGTACTGACAAAATAGAAAGCAGGTGATGTATGTCGGGTCAAAAAGAACACCACGTATAAAATCGACAGAGCCACAGTACAGATTCGGACCATGTGGGAAGTAAAGTTGCGCAGGATGGTCAATAAAAGTATACGGAGCTAAAAGTTTTGATCGCATGATTGATTTATTAACAAACATTCCAACAAAAATTGGGAAGAGAGGAGCTATGCGTAGAAACTTCCCCTTAATATTACTAATCACTAGGAGTAGAAACAATGCGTATGCTTTCAAGCAAATGATTAAGTGATGTTAAGTAAAGGGTGTAAACAAATACTCACAAAAATAAAGTGTAAAAGATAACGGTTTCTTATGAATACTACATGCTGAACCTTTTTCAGAGAAACTCTGAAATCACCTATTGCTGTTGTTAGATCCGATCATTAGCACAGTGTGGGAATTCACTTGAACGCCGGTCAACACTGTCTCCTCGAGTGTTTAACGGTCATGTTCGATCTCTGTGCTGAAGATAAAGTATGGATCAATCACGAGCCTCGTTACAATCCATATTGTGGAATTGTGTTTCTTGTCGGCCAGGGAGCTGTCAGAAATAGTTGCTTGAATGGCAAATCTACAATCGAGTAGTAGTAATGTTCAGCTATTGGCAACAAACTACACTTTGGGAAGTAATTAATGTTCCAGCCACGATAATTTAGATCACATTTGCGTAGGTGGACGTGACATGAGTAAAAGCGGATTAATGTTGGTTACTCTGTTGTCACTTCTGTGCTTTTATGCGCTTCTCTTTTAGATGATGTGTTGTCGTTTTACTTCCAACCAAGTGATTTTTATGGCTGTTTATCATCGTTAGCATTCTAAATGGTTCGCTCGAATAAACTGAGTGACTCAAATAGCAAGCTGGCTATCATTTTATTCTGGCAGTTGTTCTCAACGTATTATTCTTGTCTTTTTCATATAAGTTATCTAATCGCCTGACAAGACGTTCACTCTTTACGTGCAGTCCTGTTGGTAGCAAAGTGTAGGACAACGCTTTAACCTGGTTTAACGTACGCCAGTTTCATCAGACAATAACTGTCAACCGCACTTGTGTGTTAGTGCAAAATGTCTGCAGAACTAAAAGAGGAAGCCCTCGGTATTTGAGCTGGTTGGCACAGGTAAGGTGTGGAGCCAAAGACGGAGAAGTTTTCTTGAGTTGGAAAGCCAGACCTCTTTCCACATGGGTATGTAAACACGATCACAGACGACTGACTAAAGAGAAACGAAATTCACCTCCAGCTTACCACGAGTACACCCCGATAATTCAGTAGGCCACACCTAGAAAGCGTTCATCAAGCAGCCCGACCTTACGGTGCACAGAATGTGATTTTCGGGCTCACGGTTAATCTGACTGTCAAATAATCGCAGACAGGTACGAAGGGCTTACTTGGACAGTTGTGTTTAAACGTGCTTTTGTGATGAGTTTGAAAACGATTCTCCCATCTGTCACCAATATAATTTACCGAGTGTTGAATAAGTAGAAACGGACTTACCCTGCGAACAATCAGTTAAGTCGAAGTGTAGTATTTTTAGACTTAGTGAAACAGGGCATTTTACTCTTTTGTGACGTGCCAAGTGTATAACATCACCGCTTACTATTGCTGTTTAACAGGCAGATTCCTTTGTGAGTAGTAAGGTGAGGACATTCGGAAACTAAATGGCAGTTCTCAACTCCAGAAAGAGGAAGACCAGGAACGACTATTAGAACAGTTTGCACCCATCACGGGGACATGTCACCAGAGCGAGTGACAATGCACCGCTCCCCAGTGTGTGTATGTGTGTGTGTGTGTGTGGATACACATCAGCCATAGGAATGAGTGTACACTTTCGTTGTCCCATGTTTTAGCATAACCTGTACGGGATTTCATGCAACAAATAACTTCGTAGACCAAGAGCCTTTTGCGGTCATAACGTTATGAAGTGCACCCGTGGTGTATTACCTGTGGTTGAAGAGTGGAACGCGTTAGCCGGCTCTATGAACCTCATGATTTTCAAGGTAACATAGAAACACGTTGCCACATTTTGATAAACTCAGTCATATTTGAAGTATAAAGCAAACCCTTTAAAATAGCGTGGATTACTTAAGACTCTTCCATATTTTTTTGAATAGTTGAATCCTAAGTTAGCAAGGAGCCGATGACAGAGTTTTGATATTGGACAAAGAAATTATGTATGCATTGCTAGTTGTAGCTTTTAAAAAGCGACCTTCAAGAAATTCGAAAAAGATGGCGCTAAACACAAAGTAGGATTCATAAATCAATCGTATTTGTTGCACAACAAGCGCTATCGAATTGACACAGGGGTGAGGACATAAGCAGTATCAAGCGTAGAAAGGAAGGACGACAGATTTTATCGGCCTATGAAAGTTCATATTCAGATCGTCTTTGTGATTTGATAGACTGTTAGCAATAAGGGTTGTTTTGGTAAATTGTTACGTTTTCATAATCCTTCTTGGTGATCAATCACACATACTACTATAATCCCACTGGGAAAAGAGGACAGAATTAGTTGAGTGAAACGACGTAAGTTGTGTAGTTTTAATTTATAGTTCGGGCTTTGATCAAGTACGCCAAATTTTGACTATGAAAGCGCAGTTATCGAATACTACGGAACATCCAAATTCTATCGTTATAAAAGCGCAAGTGTACCAATAGCTAACAATAACTCACTGGAATATGCAAGATTTTTATGAACAGTTTTGTCGAAACTTCATAGCTTGTATCAGTCAGCTTAAATCGTTATGCTATCTGGTCTACGGGTTGCTATCGATTTATGCGTATATGTAGATGGTATATCATGAACAGTAATGTGACCAAGGGCTAAATTAAAGCCTAGAGACTTGAGGCGTCAGGAAAATAATCTGCCGAATAAAACACGGGGGCAAGTTGTTTTAGTTGCTCAGTCGACCACTTTTGACCGCCACGTTTCAAACGAAATATTAGGCAAGAAGTCTCTAAAATCTTTGCTGCGGGCTGTCTACCAACATTATTGCACAATCATTGAATGGGACGAAATTACAGAGATTTCACTTTTAAAGGTGAGACCACAGCTAAAAAAATCGTGGGAAGATTTACAGCGGGAAGTTAGTGGTGTACTCAGAAGATCAGTACAGTGTGAAAAGTTCTAGTCAGAACGCTTGTTGTATCAGATGCATTTTTAGGGTTAACTAACCGATATCCCCGACCTCAATGTCTCATGTTCACACAGTGAAAGGGAAATCAAAATTACTGTAGTAGTTTATTGTAATTAATCAAATTGAAACGTTTTTAGGTCTGTATGGTTGCACAGAAAGTTGAAATACTGCTTGAGAAGCCATCTGGTTGGATATATTAAGGGCGTCTTATGCAGTCACTCAAGGGAAAAAATTGACATATATTGCTAACTGATAAAGTTTTATTTAGTCCCATTTTTTCGTGTATGTAAGATAGTCATGGATATATAGTTAGTGAGTTGCGACAAAATACTGTTGACCCCTACAACCGATTAACAAGATACTTATTATGTATTGTCTCAAGGTTTTTGGGAGGCATGGCCTTATACAAGACCAAATATGACTAAATGCTTGATACGATAATTTGGTCTTGCTGTTGTGAAGTCATTGGCACAGTGGCCAGTGCGGTTACTCAGACCGGAGTTAAAATTCTAGTATAGGAAATATATGCATTACTAGGGAGCTCTAAGAAAACTGAGACTCACATCTAGTACTTCCTTTTGAAACTGTATACCCTGAAAGTACAATTGTATTCGATAGTTGCGATCAACTGTTCGTGGTGTTCACTTTATAGAACAGTTCATCTATTGCGTCCAGTGATTCTTGTTAAAACAAATGAAACAGATCACTAACGTTAAGTAGAGTAATAGCTGTTTTACCGAACTGGTTGTCATTGACCAATATTTAGTATGAACGTCATTCAGACGTGTTTTCAGCTTTCGTATTTCCATAGATATTCTGTCAGCTTATTTAGGAAAGCATCACTAGGCTCATGTTTCTCTCTCATTAGACGTTATTAGTAGTCCGACGGCTGAGTTTTTAACCCAGGCCACGTTTTCAAGAAGTGATCGTGTTGTATCATCAACTCCATACTAGACACGATTTAGCCATCATCGTACAGTCACTTTCGTTTGCAGTCAATGCTCATTTTCTTGAGTGTATCCAAATGAGAATTAGTAACCGTTCTGTGAGTTCGAACTGATGATCGCATCATTAGACTTTCCGCTGAAGTGGAAATCTCGGAAATTCACAAATTTGTCTGGCGATATTTTCATCTCTGATAAGCAGTACAGGATTTTATTCTATACAATCTGAACGTCACTTCTAATTTTCTGTAGAATGTTTAGTCGTTCTGTTTCATAAAGTGGCAGTATATTGAAAAGACCTCATCAAAGCTTATTATCTGGCTGTAGAATGTTCAAGGCGCACATCTGTCTGAGGATGATTACATGGTATTCGGCGAGTTTGTGGTACATTGACCTGTCCACAGCGAACTTGATACTGAAAGCGATTACATTACTGTTTACGTGTAACTCACCTAATATTTACAATGAACCAGCACTTATTGACCTCAGGTGTTCAAATTGATTTTCCGTGATTAGTACGTTTTTGTAACGATCAAACTCGTGGAACTAATGGCAAGTAATGAACTTGCCCAAGCTCACTGCTAGCCTCGACGCAGTATAAATAGAAGACCTGAGACTGTAAATACAGCTACCACTTTGTTCTGAGCCACTAGTACTTTTACAGATAACAACATATAAAACAGTTGATTAGATGATGTGAAACACTATCCCACCAATTACGTTTTGTTTTCAAGGTGTGTGAATCACGGGGCCCCTCCTGGTTGGCAGCTGGTAACCCAATAACATCTGGGCAATCAAGATTTTCATGGTTGGTTGTAGTCTTGTCGTTACGATTAGTGGACCCGAAACTATAGCCCATTGTAGTCTGCAAAAAGCTATCCTGAAAGCTAGGAATGTCAAAACTTTGCAAACACCATGCTTAAGTCTTACGCACTTCCATCTCGAACGTTTGCGCAGCGTCGGGTAGATTGCTCAATTTCTAACAACTTCTAATTCTGAAGTATGGACTGCATCACGGCAATATCTTTACCTGCTTCTCAGCCCAGAGTTTATTTAATTCGTTTACTGCGGTCGGTTTTATGCTTAAAAAATAAACAGAATTGTTATAATGAAACTGCTGAACACAATGTTAATTAGCGAGAGGAGTTAAAAGGTGTTGTCCGCCATTATGCCGCCAATCAGCTCTCGATGTTAACTGACGTGTTACTTCCATGTTGCTTCAGAAATTCGATGCAACGTTTTTCCCCACTAGTAATCAAAAATCCTTGTTGTTAGGCCTTAACCATGTCAGTTACTAGTACAAATGACAAATTCGATTGTGGTACAATAATATTCAGACTCAGCATTAACCAAGTCATTGGGTCAACCATTTTGCTAATAAGCCGCTGTTTTGTCCGCTAGATCGTAGGTTGGTTCAACCTCCTGGGACGGGGCTGTCGTTACTCTCAGGGTTGACTGTTGAAGATTTTAGGTGAACAGGCGGTTAACTGGACCCAGTGACGTGAATGTTATCGTTGTTTGGCCGAGTTATCTTTACAGTGAGTACACTTAACGACGCTGGGCTGTGAAACATGCAACTTACTAATAATGCCATACTTTCACCTACAGCTCGGTCGTTTGTTTGCAGGGAGTTGGTAACATAACGTTGAATGAGTTGAGTACAGACATAGTTGCTTTTATTAATTAGGTTCTTTCCCGTACGGTTATTTTTTGGCCTAGGTCTTCCTCTTTTCCTTATGGTTTTCTAACGTTCACGCATCGGCACGGACCACTGATTTAGTGCTTTCCCTGATGATATTGGTGATGCGGATGATTCCGATGATAATGTAATAGTTCTGCTATTGAAACTTCTGAAGTTAATCTGTGTATCTGCCCATAATCTGCACCAGCTTCTGATTTTGAGACGGAGCATATTTTATTTTCAGAAATAGCAGTGCGTTCAAATTTATAAACAAAATTAAGTTCTCCAGGATGATCATACTGCGTGATGGTTTATTGCAACTATCGGATCGTTTCTTCAAGTCATGCGTACAACCTTCCGAACTATCCAAATTTTAAACAAACTTTCGGAAAGATCTTTATGTATTAGTGAAATGTTCACTTGTTATTGTGTTGCAACGGCCACAAGCTATCTCTGGCATGCATGTAAGGCAATGTACAATATAGTTCCAAAACTTATAGTTCACTGTTGCAGTTAAAATTTTGGCTTGATTTAGGCCGTCCGAGTATCATTTTTACTTATTACGGGTTTGTTTGGCACATATCAGGTTATAAAAAAATCTTCAGTTAAATTGCTCATCGATGGCTAGTTTCCAGTCTATCTGATTCAATTTCGTATAAGTTTCATCTAGGATAAAACACGAGTCCACCTGCTAACTTCGTTCAGAACATACGGTGTCTAATCCTAAAGGCTGTAATGTTGCATGTGATTTTGCATATGCCTGTGAGTTGCAATTTAGAGGGTCGTGCACGAAAATAAAATACTCAGCCCAATATACAAATTCTTCCTTATGGTATAGGTTGAAGCTTCTAATAAATTAACACTGACAAGCCCTTTCATCATCATCATCATCATCATCATCATCATCATCATCATCATCATCATCATCATCATCATCATCATCATCATCATCATC
>JTDE01001427.1:47261-86019 GCA_014338405.1 Paragonimus skrjabini miyazakii | reverse complement strand
AATCGCACAATATGTAGACAATGAGTAACACAAGGAAAATCGAGTGATGAGCAAGAAGTGTGTGGGATAAAGCAAATAAATGGCAATAACAGCTCCTAGAAATGAAGTTTAACAAAAATGCGATGGGGATGCAGACAATTTTGGCAGTATGACGAAAAAGACTTCAAATACGTCACTTCAGGGCGAAAAAGTGTTGGGGGTTGCAGTTTCTCTTCTTAATTGTTTCAGTTTTTAAAAATAACTGAAATATAAATAAATAGCAATCACGTTTTAGTCGGGTTCAGAATGAGTGGAAATGTATTCAAATTAATTTTGTTCATTCGTTATAAGTTACTTTCGTAATGTAACAGCGGCTTCCATAAATTTTACATCCAGCCATTCAGTTGTTTGTAACGGTTGACATTCGGATTACTGGTCTTCGAATAGCAGGTGAAGTGACCGCGGCTAAGCATGGGGACATGCGAGTTCAGGTGAATGTTGCTTTTTATATACTTAGGCACGATGATATCACAATTTTTTCTCATGAGTAGCCAAACTTTTTCCGCTCACCTTTGATATATCCCAACTGTTCAGCCTATGGTCTCCTCAACTAATGAGGAGGTAATCAGGATCATTCAATGTTGCAAGTTTACAGACGTCCACACTTGTTCACAGTAGTCAAATTCCACATCTGGACTCAACGCATTTGTCTGTGAGTTCAGTGAAGTATATAACCTCAAACGGACTGAGAGTTACTAATCGTGGAGATGTCATATGTGGCCAACAGGATAGTTACGGTGTTATTTCGAGGCTCTTTAGTAACGCTGTCACTGCTCAGATGTAATTAGGGCAGAGAGATTAGGTCTGATGACTAGATCACATCGTAAGGGAAGCTAATATCGGGTCAGTTTCCGGTTAAAATGTGTTTTCTTCTTTGGTGGCAAGTGAACGTGCTGAGATACACCTTTACAGACGTTTACCCATAACCATATCGCAGATCTTATTTGGTTTGTTTGTTTACACGGACAGTTGTTGATTATCAAGCCTCCAAACATTACTAGCAAGCCTGTTGTTTTGCCTTAGTAAAAGGGTCGATGGGGTTCAATGATAATTATAGGTTGACACCATCCAACTAAAACTCACACAAGCAGACTTTGTCACATTCACACCCTCTTACGTTTACATTCAAGAGCAAAAGACTCAAACTGTAAATCTAAATACATCCGAAGTGGTTGCCGACTGTGGACGTAACCACAAGTTGGTGGAAGCTTATATGAGTTTGTCTAGGTGGATTTGACCACGAACAAAATCGCACTCACAAACTAAGTTAAATTTATTTGTGGTAAGCGTAAAGTGGACCGGTGGTTTCGAATTCATTTTGACTGCTTCACATACAACCATCACAGACTTGTGAAGAGGAGCTCTGCATTAGAAAACAGATGTATTGTTGCAAAGTAACTGATAATGAAAACAAAAGCTTGCAAGTCGCAATCAACTATGTTCACTTAAACGACGTCTCGTTAAAATTTCATACCGCTTGTGTAGACGGTGAAATACATTCTATCATAGAAACATACCAAAATAAGCTTTCAGAGATCAGTTAATGAGATTCCGGATTAAAGTTACTTAAAACGCAGTCTTGTTAGGTGAACAATTCTGATTGGACAAACACTGCCGTGAAAATTCCTTGTCGTGAAGTTATGTCACAAAAAATACAAATTTTGATGGGTCATCTTGAGCACATTTGTTAAACTGCATAGAAAACTGGTAACGCCTACTATTAACTGACAGGTGCCAAGTGCTCAGAGAAGCACAGTGTGAAGAGGATAGTTGCCCGAACAGGAATGAATGGTATTGGTTTAATCTGTCGGTCATTCTTATTTGTAGACACTGTGTGTAAAGCAGTGTAGTGGATCAAGAATAACACCCAGTCTCATAGCGTGAGTAAATAGATATATTACACTAGCCATTGTGGGCAGCAGCTCAGTGCTAGACCGGATGAACGAGTTGCTGATTGTGACAGACCGTCACAACTATTGTTTTTGTTCTTCATACTGTATGTTAGCAAGAGCTGGTGTTTAGATGGACTATGCTTGCATCCTGATTGATCAGGTACAAATGTTCAATAATATTTTCAAATCGAAGCCGAGTATCTCTATTAAGGTTGTATATACTTTGTACAGGTTTGTAACCTTGACTTACCTGAACAATCTAGATAGAAATATTCTCCATTATTGATATGTTCCATTAAGTAAAGATGAAAAGACTAGTAAGTTAGCGAGGTGCCCACTTCACTCGAGATTCTTAACTGGTTGGCTTAGGCAGCGCTCTATCCTTCAAGTTGTTTTGCGATCTGGTGAACGTGTTCACCAAAGTAGGCGTTGCTAAGATAGGCCTCTGAATGTCCGGTATCTGGTGATGCTGAATTGGGTGCCCTATCATAGGTCGTTTGTATTCCCTGATAAATTGTGTATCAGTTAAATCTCTTCTGCTTGGAAATGTCTGCGTGCAAATGCAAACTTCATGCCAAGGGCTATGTTCACTTTGAATCCATGGTGCCAAGTGTGGTTGCCAAAGCCGATCAGTAGGAATTGAGCATGAATGTGGTTGATCCGAGGACCAACTTGATGAGTTGTAGGTGAAACTTTCTGATCCCCTGTCCGTAGAGGTGGTCGTGATTGCTATCAGTGGTACCATTCTGGATGGGTCAGTAGATCGGATGTGCTCAAACCGTCGATTAGAAACTGCTGTAGAAATAAGATCATATATAGATTATGCTGATGGTCTTTTGCGTAACGCTGCTGAGAGGACAAAAGCAAATATAGTACCTGTTAAATAACACAACTGGTCAACGACGTCACATATTATTTACAAATGGAACCTTCGCAAACGGATAGAAAATTTTCCTAGGATAGTCAAGCTGTACGTTATTAGAGTTCTCGAAGTACGTAACGAACGAAATCTGGTGCATCGATTTATCGATGGGGATTATTTCGACAATATTTCAGCATCCATGATCATGGTCACTGGTGTGAACAATGTATGTCGTGTTCCGTGCAATCCTTTCCAAGATCGCAACAAAAAATTATCAATGTGAGTGAGCCCGTCACAAAATCAAAATACCAAGAGTTACATTCTCGAGTGATGACCATATTCAAACATGTGTAGAAAGTGTTTTGCAGTCATGTACTAAATGAATTTAGTATCGTTCGAAAAGTAACTTCATAGACTCAGAAGGAGTCGTTTCAAAAGCTTGATACTTAAATGATATGAATTCAAATAACATGATCTAACGAAAATGTAAAACCAAGAATAGATTTCGAAAATCTGATTATGAGGGCAAAGTATCACTATGATCTTAGACCTGTTTATTGATTTTACACACAGCGTTACAAACGCAAGATTAATTTTTATCACGTGGAAAATATTTATTCTATATAACATGATGTTTTTCCTTGGGTTGCAACTTGAGTGGCACACTGGAAGCCGGAAGCAACGAACAACCTTATCAATGCACATAATTTTCAATCGTTTCATGGAACGGGAGATACTTTGGTCATTACAGAGACTACTTTGGATAAAATCATGACAAAAATCTTGATTGACTTCGTCGGATCAACTGTGTCTACTCAACTAACTGTAATCACACTTGATATAAAATTGTTCGCCTTAGTTCTATATCATACTGAATATTGTACAACAGCTGAAAAACTTCTGGGTCGATACAAAAATTACTCATACGTTTTTGTAATTAGCTAACTAACAGAGCGCATCGTTCACACGGAAAATGTTATGCTCCCCTCATGTACATTAAAAAGTGAAGTGTTATATCAAAAGCGTGAACCGCTAAGCTTCCAATTAACCAAATTCGTGTAAATTCAGCCACCAAACACCAAATGATTGAAGCAGAACCTTTCTCCCCTATAACTAATTTGTCAACAATCAATACTGTTGCAGATTAATATAAAAAAACAAGATTGGCATTTGGCTGTCAAGTTGCCAATAGAGCTGTTAATTAAAGTTCTAATATTTTATAAGTGGAAAACTTTTCAATAACCAGCGTTACTTTTATAAAAGTTTTAAGCTCACAAAAACTCGAATTCGTGCGTTGTGACACACTCCAGTAGAATTGAAATTTAAAGTAGAAAGTGTCTTATTAATGCAGTAACGAGAAGTTTCTGTTATCACAATATGTGAGAGCTTTACAACAGGTGAACCTAATTCTTCCTAAGCTCATTCAAAACACTTTTAAAAGTCACTCAATTATTTACAAGGAAAAATAAAAAGTGTCATACCCGGCTGGTCATTGGTCACATGTGCTGAATGTTCCACGGTCGGCTGATCAGAATCTATAGAAAACTCTGGCAAGATTTGATGTGAACATCTTTTAAGAGTATTGTTACAAATTTCTGATGTTCCATTGAGAAGATCCCGTTGTTGGTCGGATTCCCCACATTCCACTGATGCGATTTGAGTGACTGCAGAGAAAGACTGTTGGTCGGAATCTGACTCCTTCCTGATATTGTCATTGTTTATACCCGACTCAAAAATATCCTGCGTCTGATAAAGCAAAATATCGGTGAAATAAGATAGCTTATGGAATGGTACAGTTGAACGCAGTTATTGATTATCCGAAACCGAGCAGGTCATTGTGAATAACCACAGTAACATAAAATAGACAGTCGTTGACTGCTTACGCATTCTTGTCTGATGTAAATGTTATCTTTATCATACAATCGTTCCGTTCATCGTTAAACTAAAAATAACCTAGATTCGAAACGCGGCAAAAATTAGTTTGTAATTAAAAAAGATGATTGTTCAATGAACGAAATAAATAAAAATATCACAGCTGTTTGTGGATCTGCGCAAACAGTTTTTCTATTTACCACAAAATCTACGAAAGGTTAAGGACTAACATTAGTAATCATTTGTAGATAGTTGATTAGTAACGTTACTTTGAAACATCCGATGAATTACTGTCGTTTACTTATAAAACAAGAAAATTCGTTTCGAAGCAGTATGTGGAAGAGGTGATCTTAATTTTGAATACTTTCAACAAATAAGTGTACTTTTCTAAAAACTGAGTTGTCACTAGAGATTACTCAGGTATATGACATAACTTGATTGGTTTCTGGAAAAAAAGTACCCGAATACGGAAAATGTGGACGGTTGAGTATCCGCATTATTTCATTCGAACACCACTCGCATTAGATCACAACTTACAAATATCGTATATTTCCCATTAGCTCACTGCAACAAGATACATGAGATCCGAGTTTCGAAAACGGATTATTTCTTAATAGTGTACCTCGTAACGATACAGAAAGTTCCAACTCTTTTATTTAAGGTTTTAGCGAGTTTAGTCATTTTACGCTAGTCAACATGTGTGTATTTTTGATATTAGTCAACTATAAATCATTCTCAGGGTGTGTTTCATCTCCAAAGTATACGGTAACTGTATTCTAATGAGAACAAGGCTTGAATGCATTGACAGAGTAATTTGGAATCAAAAACTGGGACCATACATCTGTGACACTAACATAGCGCTCGACTATACAGTTCACTGAAAGAAATAAACTAAAAGATTTATTACGATCGGGACATTCTGACGTCTAAACCGATGGCGTGGAAACAAGCATGGGACCGAGTAATATTGGAAAAGACCTGTTGTGTGTTAAATTTCTTTTGTAGATTAATGATTCGAATAGCTAGTTTTTATCCAAGTGTTATAATGAAACCGGTTGAAAACCGATCAAAAGGTATTCAGGTGTGCGCAACTTGCCTGTGATGCTATAGATTTTCTGCCCATTGTAGACCAATCCGACCCGGCGAACATTGGGCAATAAGAACACAAACGCGTAGTAGTCGACTGTTCTGTTGGATATTTGGGTATAGGCCTTGTTTGCGTGGCTGACGGTGAGAACGAGCTGAGGGAAGCCGCTGGCTGCCCAAACACTACCTCGCCCAGGTCGACCAAGGGGGATATTGTAGGACAGGTACTCCCGTGCGAACAAGATTTCAATTTTGAGTTGTCTTCATGCAGTCCATCAGCTGCCAGTATTGTGCTGCTGGAACTGTGTAATCTTGTCTCACAAGCACGACGACGACTACAGCATAAGTCTAACAGACATACCACCAGAAACGCTAGCACTAATCCCGATACGATCAAATCAATGAGCTCCGCTGTAAACATAAAAGAAGAACTAAGTTTTTAACTGTTCGACAATCACACGCTATCGTTTGTGACTATCGTTAAAATTGAAACCACACATACTGTGCAGTACTTCCCCAAACATCGATTACCAAGAGAGACCAGAAAAACCGATTGACTTAGGAGTGAACATTGTGGGCAGGTACAACTGCTTTTGGTAGTGTTTTGAAGGTAGTCACTGAAAGGCTGAAAAACTCGGCTGCATCGTTTCTAGCAAAATTAGTTGTACAGCAGACATCATGGGGCCTCAGAACTGGGTGTGCCGGCCCCTTTTCAATAGAGTTATGACATGCAGTTTACTAGATTGTGAACCTCATAGAATAAAGCTTTTATTATCCCAGAACCACTAAACCTGTGATAACACTGAACAGTGTGACTTCAATCTATTGTCAAAAGTACATTTTCATCGCACAGTTAAACCCTTTGTTTATCCTCCTACAGTATTTGTTTCAAAAGACAAAATCCTATGTGCATTTCTATTTTATCAATTTATTCAAGTGGAACATGCACAACGCGGCAACCAGCTGAATGAATCCAAAAACACCATTCGGTATGTCTCACCTGTTAGTTGTTCTGGAAGAACTTCAGTGAATACTGTACAATAGACCGAAGTTAATCAGATAGGCAATGTCTAAATCCGATTATCCGAATC
Organism: Paragonimus skrjabini miyazakii; assembly: GCA_014338405.1. Classification (NCBI taxonomy): domain Eukaryota; kingdom Metazoa; phylum Platyhelminthes; class Trematoda; order Plagiorchiida; family Troglotrematidae; genus Paragonimus; species Paragonimus skrjabini miyazakii. The sequence goes on along the minus strand of JTDE01001427.1, from coordinate 79,177 downwards.
ATTGACTTAGCAGGGCCCGTTTGAAAGTACACAAACATTGTATATCAAAAGCTACTCTGGTATCAGATAGGCAATGTCTAAATCCGATTATCCGAATCATTGACTTAGCAGGGCCCGTTTGAAAGTATACAAACATTGTATATCAAAAGCTACTGTGGTATCCTGATGATTTTTTTCATAGGCTACGTTAACCATTTGTTTTTCATCAACCAAATATTAGCAAACAAAATGAACACAGTTCGTCCACCCTGTCAAGGCAAACGTAATGTAAGTTTGTCTGTTCAGAAAACGATGCTAACAAAACTATAACTTTCACGTCATTGGGTATGTGCAATTTCAAATTTCCTGTTATCTCCTTGTCTATCATATTGTCAACTTCTCTGCAGCTTGCAAGAATCAACGATTTAAAAATGGCTGATAAACTTCATGTAAGTATATAAAAGAAGCAAAAAGTTATATTTATTTTAACGGGTTAGACTGCTTTTATTCTTCAATGTAGTTCCGTTGTACATTAATGACTGATCGTTACAAAAGAATTATCGGGTAATCAACTGAGTGACAGAAAAAGTGTCAGCAAGCAATTTCAAAAACTACTCATTAATTTAAGACGATACCAACACTGGTTATTAAGAACTAAACAGCACTTACGGAAGAAACATTGTAATTATATTCAAACAAGTTGTTCGTTTCAAAGGCGACTTTCCGTTTACGGAAAAACTCACGGAAGAAAGATTTCTGTAAAACTTTACGTTCCTAAAGCGTTTCTCACTCACCTCAATTCCCGAGGCCTTACACTTCTAATGTTGCTCAACGGTGACAGACGGGTAGAACTCGATTCTGTCTATTTGACAGTTAAATTTCCCTCCATATTAAAAAATAGCGGTAGATAAAACTTTGGAATAGCAATATTTTTGTTTATTTAGTACCAAGTTATTGGTGAATATATAAGGATACTTTGAAATTGATTGAAGATTTCGTGTTCACACAAACCTTTTAGTGAGCTTTTTTCAGAACGAAGCACCAAGTTCCATTTAGAACTTGCTAGTAATGCACGCTTACTAAGACTAAGAAGTAAAATCGGGTTACTTTTGAATGATACAACCATGCGGTTATTTGTTCATTGGTTTTATATTAGGCAAAACCAAACAAACATCTAAACGCTGAGTTACATTCGTTTGTGACTAGTGCTGGCATTGCTATCCATAAGAGAGACGGTTATTGTCTAACTACTTTCAGTTGATGAAACCGCGTTCAAATTAGCATTAACCGAGTCTCTTACTACGTACCAATACTGTGCGTATAGTAGTGTACTGCTGACAGTTTACGTTATCATACACTGCTTCCAGCCCATCAACATTTCATTTCCCTGAGACAGACCTGATTGCTGCAAGAAAAAGTTACGTTAGACGTGAGTGCAAAAATTGGGTGTACCTTCAAGTAACGGCATGAATTTCATTATCGAATAGTACATTGTATGTGAAGTCTGTGATATATATATATATATATACATCATAATGCAAATCAAAGTTTTAACCTAAGTGAATATATATCAAACATCTAAGCACTATTTCGTCTTATACAGTGAATTGATTGAGTGCACTTAAATAGTGTTCATTGGTGATATTCACCCATAAATCCTTCGTTTTCGGCCTCACAATAAAATATCAGACACGAAGCTATATATACATGAAAAGTAGTCCGCCTAGTTTGCAAACAGTAACCACTGAAAACTCTGTGGATCATAGATGGGCTAATATTATACTCGTTTCGTTTTGAGAGCATAAACGTTACACCAATCAGGGAATCTGAAAGCGTTCAACAAAGTGGTTTTACACAAACTATTAGAGTCAGCCGAATGAAACAAACCGTTCTATATTTTTGAGAGATTAAGACCAAGGAAACCAATTGCAAAAGTATTAGTGGATAGAGTATGCGTTCGGCTGCGTTATGATTGAATTGTCTTACTTTTGAAAATGCTAAACATTCTCATCCATTTCTGTCAGAATTTTATAGCAATGTTCGTTTGCATTTAGCAGCAAAAAAATCGTGAGATTTTTCCTAACAGGCGGAGAAAAAACTGCTTTAACATAACATGTCTTTACTCAGATGCAACTAGACTTACATTTACCAAAATGTTTGGCAATTTATTCTCTTAACCAATTCCATGTGTTGGCAGTCTGTTTGGAATAGTAACTGTGTAGCCGACCTTTTAATCGATTCACAAGAACAAGTAGCATTTCAAGTACTTTTTTCCATTCGACATTAATATGGAAAAATCACTTTGGCCATACTAAAGTAGTTTCAAATATAATAATCCAGGTATGGCGTCATAACGTTATGAAGAACATACAACCCGTAATATACTGCGCAAAAGCAGTCGCAAGTTGGAGGTTACAAAACCTGATTGATTTGATAAACCAGTGTTTGTCTCCGTCAAAAACAATCGCAAGAGCTACAGATTTTACAAATGGATAAGTGTGTCATGGTAAAAAAGTCGTTATTCACAAGTAAGTCTCATGTGTCAAGGTAGATTAGGTTAACATTGTTTTAGGGACGCCAATCTCATCTCTTAAGAAACTTTGTTTGGTGTACCATTCTGAGGTTCCATTTAAGTTCAGCAGTGAACCAAACAGCAGGCTGAGCGTAATAGCAGAAAAAAATCACCCACATCACGCTGCTAATAGACACAATCAACGGTAAAATGGATTTCCAATTTCAGTCATCAATCCACTTGCGTATTCACGATGTACACATGGCCTGGTATGCAAGGTACGGTCAGTCACCAGTTGTCCACATTTTGACTGCAGATAACTGGATGGTTTAATTCGACTCAGCTTTAAACCAGAATCTGCCAACATATTAGGTAGTCATATGCCTCGAAAGTAAAACTAAATCATATCCGCGTACGACAACGGCAGCGGTCAGGTCTCAGAATCTAGAACTAGCCTAAAATGCTGTAAAACACCACGGGTTTCAGAATCCATTTGGTCATCAGAATAACTAATACTCCCAAGCTGTGGATTTTAGACACCGATGACACAAAAAGCAGACAGGTGTTGAGTTCACTTCGCAACGTAAGCTGACTGACAAATGAACGTGGACGCGGCTCAACCCATATATCGGCAGGATTGATTGAATGGATGCTATGGTGCCCCTTCACTCGATTAGCAATTTGTCCTTTCGCCTCAGACAGCATTGAAAGGAGCTCAGCAATCAATAAGCCGCCTAGGACGCCAGGCTGCATATAAGACGGACCACAGGTTAGGTTGCAAACCGTTGACTGTTGAGCCTGTTCACGTTAACTTATCAAACTCACGGTCGTCTGGTAACCTAGCGACGGTGGTCTAAACAACAGTTTAAGTTGAGTGGTGTGAACAAGTCTTGCGTAAAACATAAATTATCAATTCACACAGGGTATGTAAGAATACAATTGTACATCTCATGACTCAACAAGGTAGGTGCAGAAGGTGTGGTAGATTCGCGATACCGGGAAACAGTAAGACCACACTGTTCGTGCATTACTGTGTAAAGTGTAGTTGATAAATGTAGAGAAGACGATCAGACGACGTGATGCAAGAATGATTAAAGGAGTTCTCGAATGAGGCTAACCGATCCGGTAACTTTGAACACTAATCATCACGAGCATGAACCTAGTGACATCGGTAGCACAGCAACAATGCCAAAAAGGTGTTCTCGATGAAATTGTTTAACAGCCAAATACACGTTACCGTGCTTTCCACGAAAATGATCATGAAAGCCCTTGCCAATTAAACAATACATGCTGTTCCTCTCTATCAGCTTATCAAAATTTTAAGGTTCAGTATAACAACCAGAAAAAGTCACAAATATCCTAGTATGAACAGCCCCGACAAATTTTTAAAATCTTGCAGTTTTGGATTATACAAAACAACAATGTTTGTCTTCTATTGAGAAGAAGGGTAAGTTGGCCAATACACATAAACAAGAGGGCTGATCTTTCAGGTAAGTTAAATCTGCTGTGCTTCATTTGAGTTCAGCAGCTCAGTGGTCAACGCGGTCGCCTCGAGTAAGCGTGATTGGAGCTCAAAACACAATCATGACAAGGATATGCAATACTGATGAACACTAAAAATATTGAACCTCGAGTCTAGTGCTCCTTTCAAAAACATGCTGGCCGTAAAAGCTGTCCCAATGTAATAGCTGCGTTCAGTTTTGACTAACGTTCAACTTGTAATTAACTAACTCTCTCAACTCAGAATAGACAGACTCCTCAGTTCAGTGGCACAAAATTTTAAACATCTCTAACTGTCGCGGATAAACGCTCACTGTTATTTGGCAGGAGTAAAAAAGGAAGTCAGTTGATAAGTCATTCGAGAATATCATTTAAACATTTTAAAAAACCAGACATAAGATCTAATCAACGACCGTAACTTTTCCTCTCTCTTCTCTTTAATTTGGCAACTTGTGCTCTAAATCTTTACGTCTTTAATTAAGTAAGTCATCCATAAAAAGTGAACTGGATGCTTCTGGTAAGGCAGACTATAAGCATAGCACAAGTCAAAAAAATTTCTAGCAATTCGGTTTAAAGTCTGATAAATTTAACATAAAAATCATACATACGCTAAGGTTATCAGCCATTTACACAATGTGTTTATATGAAGGTTATATATTAACAACAAATGATAATTTTCCTGTTACATCTCCCCTCTGCTGTTAGAGTCATTATTTCAATAGCCATACAGCATGCAACATTATAAAAAAACATTGATCATAAAACTTATGATTATCACCGCGGTTTCTTGTTAGATTTTCATGTCATATACTTGATGCAACTAACCTGTTTTGGCTCCTTCAAACTAACTTTGTGCGTTACAGCTTTTACTGTAACGGTTGACTTAACCTCAGTCTCATGTCCTTAAATTGTCGATCATTTTAAGTGGATTGTAACTTCCTCATAGTTATTTATTCATGGTACTAACTAACGCAGTTAAATTATACTAACACGATGTCAGCCTGGTCAACGTGTTTGTAGATTTTTATAAACCTTTCTCGAAAACGCCATTTTCGATGACAAAATGTCTACTAAGTAGATAAGATAATATGTATTACATATAGTTTTGTTCATTTGTCTGCACGCACAAACCTAAAAAGCGGAAAACTACTGGGTATTAGTAGAAACTGAAAATAGAGAGGATATATGATTTTGTTATCCGTTAACCAGGTTTGATCACCTGTACCTTGGTAGCCCTGAAATGGACAAACGAACCTGGGCAACAAAATCACAGTAAAACTCTCTCATCATAGATCAAAAAGGGGGATTTTATATCAAGTAAACAACTCGGATACAACGTGTATCTCTCTAAAAAATGGCGGGTTATCACTGACTCCGGTAGTTTGTGTGTCGTTTACTGCATAAATACATTCGTATCGGATTTCACCTCTGTCACATGTTCTGCCATTCATGCTGAGCTATGTTACGTGATCGGAAACTTCAATTGCTTGTCTATCACGCTAGCCTATGCATTTATGTCTTTCATGCATACCACAAAAGTCCCGATAACCATAACTGTGGTGCTGATGTCATGATATTGTAACCGAACGCGTAACTCGAAGTGAGCAACGTTGAGTATTCACAGTAAGTTCAGTCAAAAATGAACACTTTTTTTGAACAGTATCGATTTTCTATATGCATTTTATAAGGGGTACACAGAAAGTATGTTCTGGAGTTAGGCATTCTCTTTAGAGCAAAGCTATCATCGTTCAGTGTAGAAATATCCAAATTACTTCTATTATTTGCAAACATATTTCGTGAGTTTTGATTCAACGACTGTACGATAAAAAGCATTACCCTGTACAAGGTTACCAAAAAAATATTAGCCTGAAAATATATCTCCCATTTTAAACCAAATGAAACTTGCCAATCGGATTGAAGATGGTTTGCACAGATTCCAGTCGTACAAGACGATTTTTATCCCGTGTAAGTTGTATGGTTAAAGTGACCAAACTGTTCAAACATCGAAAAGGGGCAAATAGAGGTGGAGTAGATGAAATCGTGTATAGTTTAATGGTTTTTCATCGTACACAATAGCTTCGAAAAACAACTGAATTGTCATTCTTTACACGATTAACGGTTGCATTCACAAAAGTAACTGACAACCACAATCGTGTCTTTATGCACAACCAAACCAACTGGCCTACTTGTTATTCTAACAGATTAATTTCCGACGTTTACCATTAGACAACTTACAGTAAGAAAATTAGCTTCAAAGGCTTTTTTATGCAAAAACTAGATGAGGAAGGTAACAAGTTGTTACCGTTAATCAGCAAAAAAAACCTGCAATCAAATTAACTGTCATTCATGAGTTCACTCGATAAGACACCCAGCCAGTTTACTGGGACACAAAACGTCTTTGTGTTTGGATGACAAAACAGAATTTGTTATCTAACTGAGATCGTTAAAAGCAGGCTGGTAGATGAATAGAATTAATTTGTTATCGGTAAATCAAGTATGGAAAATGTCTCATTCAGCAACGAATAATAAAACTTGTGGATTTTTTGTCTTTGTGCGTTACTGGAATTGATCCTCTTCAACCCCGGACTTAAACCGCATCTTCGAATTTAGGGCACTGATGACTGAACATGTTACTTTGTGGTGAAAGTTTGTTAATTGTATCGGACATCTTACTCACAATTCAAGGAACAAAATATATGCTGGTAATCTCAGCATAAAAGTTTCAAAATCAGCGTCAGATTGAATAGAAAACTGCACTGTCAGATCTACCTGTAGTCGTCATTTATTGGGTTTGCTTTTGAATTAGCTGGATTACTGTTTTCCATTTCACCGTAGGAAATGCTGATAACCATTGACAAAATAGATTCTTGAATGTGTATCCTATTCTATAATCGTGCACCACTCTGTCAAAAGGTTGTTGGTCACTTCATTTCAACACGCACTCATCAGCAAATGCAGTAGCAGTTCGTGTCGGTACTAAAACCACAAAACTGCTTGAATAATAAATTTTTCAGATGGCTTCTTGATATCTCACGCTAATTTTTTGTTTCCAAGTGTTCCACGTTATCATTAAAGGTGGCCACTTGAGTTTCGTGCCTATGACATTGACTCATTGATTTCTGCTCTTTCTTGAGAACTGCATGGTTCAACCATATAATTTTCAAACACCGTTTGTGTTACATACACGGCAAATCCCCTGACAAACTGCTACAGCTGAAGACAGCAATAGTTAAGGGAAAAACACTAAACGTTTTAAAACATGCGAGTCGAATTCCTTCTGGATGTAACGGAATGCTATTGAGAATTCGAAGTGACCCTAGCGTTCTGAAAATATGGTTTAGGATATCCAAAAACGAGATGCGACGGTGAACTTATTTACCACATCCTACTAATTGAAGGGTTTCTGGATGTGTACTGGTTATGCAGCAGAGTGAACTTGACGATTTCATCGGAAAAAAACGTACCACTAGGATCGGTAACTAAACTGTGCCAGGTAAGCCATCAACACAGTCTCACGGTTAAGGAGGAATTCCAGTTGTTAAACATGTCAATTACGTTGCGACATAGCGGCTGAAAGCTAAGACTGAAGTTGCCAGATGCCAGTTAGCCGATTCAACTGATGACTAAGATCGTCTTGATCATACACTGGAAGACAGACAAGTATGTAGTATCAGTCAACGGATATGTAGTTAGTATTCCAATTAAAGCGTCACTCGATTTTTTTCACTTAACAATATGAAGAACCGCAATCCCGTATTGCTCAGCATTTTTGTAAAGCAGAAAACTAATAACACTGTAACACAACATCTAGTGAGAAAAACCATGTTGATGACGTGAATAGTTAAGAAGTCATTTCGGATCTTCAGTTTCGCTAATCGGTACACGTCGGCTGGACTCACATCTACAGGGAGTGGACACTCTGATCCCCATTCGAGTAATCACATGAAATTCATCGTCATGCACAGTCACACCACTAAGTCTAAGTAGATGATGTGTTGCATACGCAAAGCCTAGGCCACACCAGAATTTACCTGTTATAAGCAGTAGAATCTTCAAATACGTTTATGCTCCTCATAATGGTTGTTTAGAGTTTATGCGACTCGGCTATCCGAATAAAACACACAAAACTCTGAATTTTAGAACACTGTCATCAGGTTAAGTGATGTTTTTCAAGTGCAAAAGTTACAAGTTTGTCATATTACAGCTATGAAGAAAATGGTTAGACATAAATTAAAAAAAGTAGGTATAATTTCAGGCAGGATGACAACAACAAAAAGTTGTCCATATCCAATCACATCCATCGAGAAATGAAAGTACATGGCCTACAGAATGATAAAACATAATATACTATTTTATCTGAAGGTTTCGTGTTATCACTTTTGCGTATCTCGACTTCTATTCAGTGTCACAAGGCGGTTTTCTCTGGGCTTCAGCAATCACCGTAGTCGTACGACCAATGCGCACATGTGTAGGCTGAAAAAAGCAGGGGTCGGTTGGCCTTTACAAACTGAGAGGACACGAACTCACTGGATGCTGACAGTGACCAAAGCAATCATATCTGCACCTAGTCACCAGACCGATGGAGGCGCACGCTAACATACACGTGGTTAGAATTGGATTCGTCATGGTGCCAGCATTATGTAAAATGCGCATGGACAAGACGTCTGTCAAGCCGGTAGTCTGTCTATGAGTAAATGAGCGATCTACACCGATAGGCACAGGCTTCGGTCGCCGTCACTGCCGTCCCATTGATTATATAAATCAGGCAAGCCTCGTCTTGATTGTTAGACCGATAGTCATCCAAGTGACAACGTGATGGCTACCGTGCTACCTGAAGTCACGGTTGAAACATCCGGAATAATAGACCGATCGCCCTCTTCGAGACCTGTTAAATGGTCTGGGGGTAGATGGAACACCACTGCAAGTCCACTCGGGATCTAAATGGCTTAGGCACGACTCCAGCGAGATAAGCCGCTTCATTTGAATGAGGTAGGGGTGCACTGGCTACTCTGCTAACAGAACGGTACGACTAGAAACAGACTGACCGCATTCAACCGCATTCCATTGCCACGACTGATCGCGATAAGGACGGACATTGGCGGTGTTTGAGTAAATGTTAAAATGTGCCTACCGATAGCTTATAACTAATAAATGAACCAATGCACAACAGAAACCGACAACCCGATGCACACCATCCATCCGCTTCGTTGTACTATTTTTTGATATGTATTTGCGGAGAATCAGGCTAACCACCAGTATCCGCCTCTCCGGCGTTGTTCTGTCTGTACTACGGGAGGTTTTGCGAGCTACGCTATAAGCCTCATACATGTACAGGTTGCCATCACCCTAACTGACTTTGAACTCTGTCATATGAACACAAATTTATTTAATCTTTCGCTCGCACAAGCCTATAAACTTAAGCCACTATCATGGACAATCCGATATACTGTGGGCTCACACACTCATCCTCAATGAAAATAATCGTCACTGTTTGTTTCTCGGTATCAATCCCCCATAAGGTCTCATTTGCTCCTACGAGTAGTATTCGCTTGTTTATTTTGCAGTTCATGAAATGCAGACCAACTCGGTGCTGATATGAATATACTATCTACCCTTTTTGTTAAGTCATATCTAGGCAATAAATACGTTTGTACCACCCTCCAATCGAATAACATGCATCTTTTGCATAATCATATCTACAACCATTGGAGGATAATCAACTATGTATGCTGGAGTTGCAAAATATTGATAGAAATCGGGGGTCAAGAGAAGTCGACACTTGTGTCTATTGAAAAAGGTTTCATTTATTTACCTTCATACCCATTGTTTAAACGCCTCCTTCATGGTGCAATTGAAGCTTAAACAGGAGTAAGCAACGTGAAATGAAGATGTCTGAACATATTCTACACACATTAACACTTTACAGGATCTTTTCACGGTGTCAAAAAGAACACAGTATTTACGTTAAGTCTGTGTAGTTACTGGGTGAGATGAGAACAAAATATAATTTTCATTGTAGACTCTTTGCAACATTACCTGTGAGAACCAATTTTAAAGATGGATTTATCCACTTAATCTCAGTCGATGCTATTAGAAAACGAAGCTTGTCTGTTGAAGTCCTAATTTGACAGTCTGTTGAGTTCAAATTCAGATCAACCGAACGCAACTCATAGGTTTATAGGTGTATATAAGAGATAGTAACACCGTGGTTAAACGACTGTCATAGTATATATAGGAAGGGCAAACCGTAGCACTGGATGTAATTGATAAGAATCGATGATACTCGTCTGGCTCGAAAGATATTGGGTTTATATGTTTTTCAGACGATCTCACAGCTTCTTCTGTCTGTTCAACTAGAACATGGAAAATGAAATTTTCGCCACTGTTATGATAACTGAGTTAGGCGAATAAGACTGTTAGAGCAAGTGATTACGTCCGGAGTATTTTATTAAGTAAACCAGCCTGACAGACTCATAAATAATTATTCGCATTGCATTTTTGTTTGCTAACCGATAAATAAAAACAGTGTACACTAGATAACGTAATTAAAAACTCATTGCTTATACGAACAATAAAGATCTCATTAACGAAGCTTACGAGGTCACATGAGTGACACAATGTGACAAGACTAAACTACTGTTATGATAGTGCTACGCCCATCATAAAAGTGTCTTTAAATGTACCGTAACTATTAGGTAAGCCAACGAATTGACAGCCCCATATTTTTGAAGGGCATGCACTGAGAAGAGAAACAAATAACTCAGGGGATGGATGAAGTTGATAAGAATAGGGCAAGTCATAAATTTTTTAGTTGAAGCGTTAGATCAACCTGTCACTTATGAAACATGCTCACGGATTTTCCTGCTAATTGGAAAAGGTCACACGTATCGCTATTCACGCTGAATCGATTCATTATTTGGGTCATATTACCCCAGTATAGTGAGGCTAGTTTTCAAACGTAATATAGTCAAAAACAATAGGTAACCTTCTAAGTCGTTATGAATAAAACACCCGTAATAAGGAAATCTGCTTGTATGATCCATTTTTTATTTAGTGGTATCCCACAAAAGAAAGTTTAACGTAGCTATTATGGTCGGGAAAATAAAACAAAATCAATACTCACTATTTTAATTTAGTTCAAATTTTTAAAGTTAAAGTGATCAATCGATCCGTTATTTTGCTTTCTTTTGAAAGGTTATTATTTATTCTTTATTGGTTACCGTGTACGGATGAATATCACAAAGTTAAAAAGCAAGCTCAGGGTGAAAACCCATTCAAATTAACACATAACCAAATCCTGACAGAATAGGTAATGTGGCAGGGAATTGATTCAATACCACGTTAAGATACAACATCAAAATTGGATAGGCAGTCTCTTTATTTTATCATCCGTTATTCGTCAAGTTATCTGTTATGCACTGGACATCTGAGACAACAACAGCTTGTGACATTATATATAATAGTGATATCAATCATTGATAAACTCTGACTGTTTCAGTGCTGATGTACATCTATAAATCCGTGATTTTGTACGGCAATTAACAAATGTCTACTGCCACCAGCCAGTGAACAATTCTTTAATACTTACGCGAAAAGTTGGAATTCAAGTACGATTTCTAAAATTCTGCAAATTTTCAAATTCCGAGCACTACAGATCCCAATAAATAAACCAGAAACAATAAAACCAAATTGTCTTTTAGATCAAGAAACTGGGAACATCCTGTGGTATCAAAAAATCTTAGACCTACTTCATACAAATTTATTGTTACATTACAGTGCAAGCCTACAGTCTCAAACTACAGAATGCGCGTAAGTCATCAAAATTAAAGGTTTTAGGAACAGGTGATAATTATTTTAAACCTGTAGATCCTACGTAATTTTACACAACTTTTGCTTAGCAATACAGGTGAAGAAGTTTTGCTAGTATTTGTCCTAATATATTTTTCTACTCGTGGTAACTCCGTTCACATGAAGTGTAGTTTGAAATCTTGACCGTGGCAGACTTTCTGATATGCCCGTCCAGTGCGCTATACACCAGCTTTTTCTCGTGGTAAACAACTTTTTCAATGACTTCTTTTATACAGTTTTCTGAACACTAAATAGCTATTTGAAAACTCTAGAACGGTTCTTCTGAGGTCTGGAGGTAGAGGTATTGACTTTTCTTTAAAATAACAGAACCGAAACTTAAGTGATAGGAATAAGATCGCATTCTGAAATGTACTGATTATAAGCTGAACCTTTCAGAGTTTCTTAAAAGTAATTGTTTTCGTAATATACTCATATATAAGAGGTAGGTTAAACGAAATTGTTACGGAGATAATAAGCACGGATATGAGACCTTCTGTTCTACAAGTATTTTCAAGGCATTTTCAAAACAGTATTTGTCTGCCGTTCAATTATATGAGTCTGATTAACACGACTGTAGGTGACTTATCGGGACCCATTAAGATAGCTAACTTTTAAAAGGATGGGCCTTGGCTGGATTAAAACCAACCACTGGAACAGCAGCTCAGAGGCACTGAGCTCCATAGTGGCGTTGGTGGATTCCAGCATGAATAGCCTGGACAATCTGATATACATTTTTATGAATTCAGTATGAGATAATGGGTCGAGTGAGTGACCGCGCCGAAAGTTGAAAGTTTTGCGCTTCTAGTGTGGCTTTGTAGCACAGCTGATATGGTACTTGTGGCGTCTGAGCATAGCGTTCCGGTCGCTAGATCAAATCCAGGCAAATTCCACAATTCTGTCATCGGGCCTCTCTTAAGTCATACAACCTTCCATATCGTTTAGCAAAAATTCATTAAGTTAACGGAATACAAATCACGAAATCCCCTTATCATAAGCAATGCCCATGGAACTGGTGGCTAAGTGGACAAGAGAGTTTGCTCGAGAAGAGGAGGGCTGCTAGTTGGGTCCCCTATTCAGGTTGTCTCCAACTGATGAGTCAAAACCAGAATGAAGGCGGTCGTGGAGTGTCGATTTGAAAGTGAGCATCAAGAATAGCTATGATTCCATTGGGTTACTTTAAGTGTTATCGGCGAAACAAAAGTTAACGCTATAAACAATTCACCTGTGATCGACTTTTAGAGTTGGCGAATGTGGCAACCGTTCAACAGAAACCGTCTCGATCAGTTCCTGGTTCTCAGTGGTTAGTTTGGTAAATGCTGTTCTGAGTTGTTTGAACTGCGAGTCTGTGGCCAACAAGACAGCTTGTAGACTTGCAATATCTTCGGATGACTCTACGGTTAACTGAATTCGATTTGGATCCACGTACGTTCCGATCCAATCGGACCGGTTCCTCGTCAGTTTTGAAGGATGTACCTTTGCTGCAGCCGTCTGTTCGCACTGATGCGTTTTCCTCTGTAAGTCCAACATGGTCACGTCGGAAAACAAATCATTATGCTGCAACTGACTGGCTAACCGGTCAAATTCGTTTTTCATACGTAGGAAAAACAACCGAACCAAATGAATGTGAAAATCTTCCCCAGGGACTTTGTTTACATCTCGAAACAGTATGCTCTGCCGGAACAAACGAACAAATTCCTCACCGAGACGACGCACACGTGCTAGCATCCGAGCGTGCTCTTCACCATCCATGCACAGATCACCTGAAGCTTGTTTTGGCTCAGTTACCTTCAAAGGCATTGACGAGGACTTGGTATCCCACAGGAACGGTGACAAGTTTTCTCTTGTACTTTGCGTGAATTGTACTGAAGTCACGGCTCTTTCCACTGTTTGCAAGTCCATGTTCAGGCTTTGTAAAAGTCTAGACAACTGGCGCAATTGTTCAAAAGCTGTGCGGTTTGATTCGCGAAGGAACGCCCACAACTGGATAAGTGAACCTTCCTAAAACCCAAACGATATGGAAGTGTTCATGTTTAAACACCAACTTGATAAAAACATGCTTTTTAGATCTGTTGGGTTGGATAATTTTTTAGGTAGAATTTCCATTTTGAAGAGGTTGGCTAAAATGTGTCCTTATAAGTTCATACAGTTATGCTCTGTTCAAATGCACTGTTCAAATTTTCTGCCTCTAACTTGTAAGCGGATAGCTAAAATATGACATCACTGCAATGTAACTCTTCAGATGGTTATATTAGGTTAGATTGCACGCCTATATTAGATTGGGTTTAGCTGAAGCCATCGTTACTATAGAACTTTGAGAGTCCGCAACACAAGCCACAATGGTCAATTTACCAACAAGTGTGGAGAGTATCTGATTATAATCTAATCAACTCTCTGGTTTGGTAATTAGTTACATCGATATGTGCACATTTTTTAAACACACCGTTAACCAGTGTGAATTAATTCACACCAAACTCGAACACACACAGAAGAGTATATTATGATGACCTTCAATAGAATGGAAATGTTTGTAGCTTAATACAGTGCATTTATGTAGCGAAATCCCACTAGAATCTGAGTACAGTTTTCGCATATATAAGCCTTTCTGGACAGACTCTTTCTAAAATAGGTAATGCAATTCGGTTTCTCTCCTCTTAGAGGTTTTCAGCAGCGTGTAATCCTGCTAAGACTGGGATTTGAGTTTCGTTCCACTTTCACGGTGTTGGTCACTGTGCCACTGACCTCAAATTAGACATAACCTAATTATGGAACTTAAATTTCCAGTCGTTGCTGAACGAAACACGAGTCCAGTGCTTCAGTGTGAAGGAACTGCTTGAAAAATCTACATGAATGTGAAAGTTGCGAGTAATTATAAACAGCGCCTAACTTACATCAAACAAAAACTTTGGCTCTCAAGCGATGCTGAAACACGTAACGAGAATCAACGTCTCCTGACAACTGGAGAATATTTGTTTTTCTCTTGTGACGATTAGGTGCACCAGAGTGCGTTAGTTACATTAGAAAATTTTCATCCAAACTTGTACGGAGGTCATAAAAAAATGCGCGGAAAGAAAGGTATGAGTTAGAAAAATTCACGGTACATGATATGGAAGAATGGAGGTCGACGTGGAGAACACCAATTGGGGTTGATTGAAAACTATAAAGATAATCACGTGATATTCCCTGTAGTAGCAATAATACGGACACACGTCAGCATGTAGTTGGTTTCGATAGTCCAGAGAGATTTTCACAAAAAAGCGCCATGGCATTCTTTGTCAGTTTTTTGAGCAACTGGAAACACCCCATCCAGTTTGGATGTGTTCTAGAACAGTTTGCACCAACCATCATACTACCTCACTAGTCATTATTCCTACTTTTCCGTTCACACGCCTGTTTGTGTAATTTCTTAAGACATGATCTCCGTTCTGGGGAACTTTTTCTCGACGGTTAGAGTTAGCAACCCAACAATGTGTGGTTAGAACTTGTAAAACGTTGCTACATCACATGATTTAGATCGTCTCAAAACTTTATTTAGGTTCATAAAAGCAATCTACTTTACTAAGAATTGAACGTTTCAAAGCTTGTAATCATTCGCTCGAATTTCAGACACGCACATCTGAAGGTTTCCTAAGTCAGCCCTACGGACAAACGAAGAAGCTGAGGAACACGAATACACAGTTTGTCACTGCCAAGTAATAAACTGTACCTGGTAGCAACGTCACGAAGTAAAGTATGCTCTGCAGATTCTATATACAAGTGTAAAATTATATACTTATTAAATGTACTCGGTTGTTGAGTAAGTTGGTTACGTAACACTTTAATGGTACGAACGTCCATCACTTAATATGTACCAACTGAACTAGTTGTAGGGGAAACCACAGTCACTCGGCGTACATCTTGGAACTCCTCCATGTCTGGCTAGGTAGCATGCTCCATCTATTGGCGGAGCGATTGTGACAACGCATTTTGTTCAGCGCAGTCGTTGAAAAGTTGAATAAAGTGCAAGACGTCCGGGTAACGAAGGCATCACGGGACATGAAGGTCATTACACCTCCGCCAAACGATGACGTCATTGGCTCACTTACGGACGATGTGACCATCCTGATCATTTACTGAGAGCACACAGTAAAGGCCGGATTACTCACATCCATAAAAATGTTGATTTTAAACTAGAAATATCTGATTTTGTTTTGTATTTTTACTGTACAGTACTTTAAACTGTCTGAGATTCAGTTGAGTTAAACTAAACAACAGCCACATTTCATAGTAGCTTTCGTAGCCGAATAGACTTCTCAGGCAGCCTTTTTACACAGTCTATCTGAATACTAGGAAGACGGTTGGATATGAGTGGTGTTCAGTCTACGCATATACCTAACAACTGCTTTTTACGTACTACTAACAAGGTTAACAGTGAACCGAAACATGTGACTGACCCGAAGTTGGCATGTAAAATGAAATTCAAACATAGACAACTATGTTCGTGCAGATAGCTTATGTAGAATGTCTAATAGACCGAATGTTCGAAATCGCGCAAATCCCAAAACCTTAGTGAGCTATCGTTAGAAAAAATAGTTTGACAAAGATATGACAGCAGATATGAGCAGGTAGTGGTCCATAACGAACTGCACATAGCGAAAACGAGTAAACTGCCAACTTTACAGCTCGCTGATAATTGCAGCGGTTATAGTCAATCGAGCATAATAAATCAGTCCCAAACCATATGCACCGCAGTGAGCTTTAAAATGTTACACTCACACACGCTTTGCTCCTGACTGACTGTATCAAGTTTTAATACCAGGGTTTCACCTTTTCCCCGAGCTCGGCATATGCGATATAGCTGTAGTGTGCAACTTTGATCGGTTAATCTAACTGTTAGTAGCACATAACAGTCGCCATATGACGTGTGTAGCCCGACGTCATTGCGCGCCGACTGGAACGAAGTTATGATCGGGATATTCGGAGGAACATCAGACGCCACGTATAGGAATACGAATTGTGTGCCCGAAGCGCTAGATAATACTCCGTTAACCTATTGTTATTATTATTATTATTGCTATGTTATTCCGCTCACTTTGAGCAAACTCCAGAGCCAGTAAGAAATATTGAATTCTACATATACTATATTTCTTATCTCATCACCAAAAATGGTGAATCAGGGACAATAAAGTGAACGAAAAACTATGCACGTATGTAGGTGTTTTGGTTTTGTACACTTGGACAATTTCTTCACTTACCCAAATTTCTTGTCTGTATGCTTCCAATCTATTGTTGAAAGAGTGCTTCGATTCCACGTGCGAATCACCGCTTGACTGTCTCGCAGTGTAAAGAAATGGGCCTGCATTTTGTGCAGGCTGGTGATTGTCTGAAGTCGAAGCAAGTTCACCGGTAGCAAAAAAACTCGAAGTGTGGGTAAAAAGAGGTGCTTTCAACGCCTGAATGATTGATTCAATCGAGTAAGTGACAATATCACATGGGTTTTGACATTTGCACTGACTAGGGGGAAGGTTTTCTGAAATACGATTTGTGGAAGTTAATTTTGTAGTTGAAAGACTGGCAACAACGAATCAATAGCATTTTATTTTGCGTTTTCTAACAAACTATCGTTTCAGCAACCTTACAGACAACTGATAGTAAAAAATATGATGTAAAGAACCATATGCATGCAAACAGCATCTAGTGAGTCATTAGGGTGCAGGCTAGGGTCAACTTTGCATGGAGTTATGGCATGACATCATGTCCATCCTCATGGAAACAGGGAGAGAAAGTTGAGTTTACTAAACCTCACTATTATTGGTGGCTTGTGTACTTGGCAAGAGGTGAGACAGTAATCTCCTGTTTCATAGCCCCATTCAAACTCAGTTTAGTCTCACAATACATTCGTTCATGCATGCCTTGCTCGCATTGTCATTGGAATTGGTACATAATCACATTTTAATAATTCAAACATTAGTTTTTGCTCCAAGACCAACGCGTTGTTTGGATATCTAAGTTTTATTTGAAAAACGCATTTGAAGAGTCTGGGTGAATAAATCAATAGGGCAACCATTGGAAGTGCTTGATATTCTAGATGCAGTTTAAATTATATTGGTTGAAAACCTTCTAAAGTGATATATTATAGGATTTTAAATTAGTGCAGTTCCTACTGAATTTTTCGAACATACGGTTTAGTCAATACAAGCAGTAAAAATCTGTCCAACGATTAACTTACTATTTATTTCAAAAGCTGTCCACATTTTTGCAAGTAAACACTCCGATTGTGGTCGTTCAGGTATGAAGCAATACCGATCGACCATTTTAAATGCGTTTGTGTTAGCCCGCAATACAGGCGAAAAAACGGGATACAGGTGTTGGGAAATACCCGCGGTTGACTTGAATTTAACCGAAATGCGTAATGTCCTAATTTTAAATCATATTCCTTGTACGCTATGCAGACACATCCTCTGTGAATTTTGCTATCAACCATGCATGAACATATGAAACCTTGCTGACGCGTAGTACGTTGTGCGGATTGGACCCTGTGTTACGGGATGACCATCTAGCAGGATAATACTCTGAACAGATGCAGTATCCTGCTCGAATATTAAACTGTATATTATACCTGAATTCCGGTCAACGTGTATTTCTACAGTGTCATTAAACGAGGCCTATTTTATTCAGAATTAGGTTATCCCCAGCCAATAACAGCATCACAGATGCCTGGAGATGAATGGCCCTGTTGAGTAAGTTGACCTCATGAAAAGACAGTAGTGTTTTTGTGGCTAACGAACAAGTGTGATTTATTGTGCTCAACTGCGCGACTAACAACATATTTCTCAATTTTACTTTCTGTGATTATAGGCCGGCGATGGGAATAGTGATAACAAGAACAAATACTAGAGATATGTAACGTTGTTAAGCTGTTGATTCTTTGTTGCCCTTAAGATCATCAAGTATTTCTTCCTTTGTCCGAATAAATAAAATGGGGAAAAACTGCTTTTCATTCTTACCATGTGAGTAATCGTACTCACGTATTTTCAACTACTTTAAAAGCACAGTGAAAGAAAACTACAAATTGTGTTTCATCCAATGGTCAATAGTCGAAAGGAGACAAATCAAGCGTGAGCTAATCGCCGCATTTTCAAATCGACAATGTTTCTAAGAAGTGATTTGAAGACGATCACATACCCAGGGTCTAAATCAATGAATTGCAGTGGACTACGTTTTTATTTCCGACCAGGATAACTACAGGTCCTGCAGAAACCTTTTTTGAGAAGACAAAACCAGATTGTGATTGATTCGGCGGTAGCTAGCACCCATTCTTTAACCTTTATCATTCATTTCTAGAAGTCTGTAACCTGCACGCAAACACCGTAAAAAACCAGTATAGAGAAGTTACAACTTTTCGGAGAGGGCTATCGAAAGGATACATGTACAATCTACAACAGGTCTTAATGATGTTTTCTTCCAACAATAATTAATCACTGTATGACTAAATCCGGACAAACGGAATCGAAATGTTCTCAGCCTTCTCAAATGTTGCATTCATTAAATGTTTAACTTTTCAAAATCTTTCCACATTTCACTTGTATCAGTTCCATCTAAAAATAGCACGTCGTAGTGCGTTTCCACTTTACCCTCTGACGTGTGTGTATAAAGTAATCATGCCCCAAATGTTCCGATAAATACCAGTTGGTCTACAGCTGTAAGATATATGTGACCTATTGTCGTCCATTCAAATGAGTTGAGGGTAGTAACGCCAATGCCAACTGCTTGAGTTTTCCTTAAAACTATACCATACTTGGCTTTACCCCGGTTCAGTAAATGAACCACACGTTCAGACCACGTGACGTTGAAAAGTAACATTGCTAATCATGGGAAGCTGATTCTCAATCGCTGACAAAGTTAACACAGTTTGAGGACTTTTGAAACCACGCGCTATAGATAGCATTATGGTGAGACGGTTTGACGTCCTGTAAGACCGTCTAGGATGCGATTATAAAAGAAGGATTAAGTAAACAGCAGGCGAACGAACAGAAATGAACAGCTGTCATCTAAAAGATAATCGAAGGTCTACGGAAGTTAATAACGCTACACTTCAATAGTACACATGTATATGTGAAAGGCATAGTATCGTTTCTGCTGTAGAGGGCACTATATACCATAAAGTAACAAGTTTTATGGTTAAAGACGTCGAATAGTTGCTTATGACTAGTTGCGGTGGCCGTCGGTTGAACTAAACTGTTGCAAAATGGTCGAGTGCCTCCTGATGAGAAGGCCCCAAAAAGCACTCGAACACAAGGAAGGATCAAAAGTCTACTTGCGTTAGTAATAGGGTAAATATACACTGATAGATACTAACCCCAAATACGCATATTTTGCTTCAAATGATCAATAATCATACAGCGGTGCAAGTGACTGTCATATGTGATTGATAGCTAAATGCCAACATGAGAATAATGGTTTTAACACTATAACAGAATTTATCGTAGAAACGTACACAGATAAATATCTCTGACAAACTTCAAGGTCTAGTCATCAATCATTAGGAAAACAGCCATATATTTAACCTGAAAAGACAACTTAAACTGATAAAAGTGCCACCATCTGTAGACCAAAAAGATTACGTATCAAAGGGTAATCGTATCTAGTGGGTCAGAACAGATCCGGCTCGGGTTCATACAGGGATTTAACAGACGGGCGGGCCAACTAACATGCCTTCGCACACAAATGGACAAAGACCGTTGCTGGACCGAGTAATCCAATAGTGCATGATGCGTCTCCAAACAGACGTGAATACGGACATAATCATCGAACAATAATGTCTGATCGATCAGTGTGGACTCAAGCACGTTGCAACTTCCGAGGATTTCTCACCACAAGTATAGTAGACGCCACACTGTCCCTCCGTCCAGTTTTGTCTGCGGCGCCTGGTTTTGGCACACTAATACGGTGCTGTGGCTGTCACGGTCGCATTGAATATGGTTGATTCTGGTTTTCAACGATGTGACAAGGCTAATTTTTTTGGAAAGGGCTAAGTGCTGACCACAGAAAAACAATCGCTGTAAATCGCTCTCCATGTCTACCACTATCAGCATCCTCAGGAGTCCTACATTCCGCAAACGTGTTGAAACACAAACTGATCGATATGACTGATATCCCGCACTTCTGAAGGGAATGATGCACATATACCCTTCTTCCTCCAACCTATAAACTTTCCCTCAGTAGATTTGGTCTATCTTCCGATCTTATGTGACGCCATTCGGCAGGCATAACAGATTCGTGAATTGCTATTGCGCGGTACACAATGCACAGCTCTCGGGGAAAACAGTATATACGTAGTAAAAGATTATTAGTGAAGCCATTCAGAAGCAAGCATGTTGAATGATTACCAGAAAATAAACAACTCTCTCACTCCATGTATTATTTACACCTTTGGTAATGAAGTATTCGAATGGCAACTAACTCCCGCGCTACCGGCAATCAGGTTTTCCGTGAAGACTATAGGTTCGTCCCATCCAAGCCCAATCTCGCCTCGTGACTGAAACAGACAGTTTCTTGTTGTCAACCATAGATCAGCGAGAACCGAAGAAGCCCTAGTCCATCCTACACAGCATCAAATAAGCTTGAACAGAAACGATTACTGATATTGACAGTGTGGACTAAAACAGTGGATGCGTGAATATCCTGTTACATTCTCTCAGCCATTTGAGAGAACTTGGCCTTCTGTGTCCGATCAGATGAGTTACAATCCTGCTGGCTATCAGGTTCAACAAAATGACTAGCATCGGAAATAATTAAACTTCTTTTGTACTGCCAAACTGTTTTGTCTGCCGATCCGCTGTCTTTCAGTTAGCTGGTTTTTCTTCAATGCTTTATGAGAATGTTCTAAGGTGCTTGGCCAATTGGTGGCTGTTAACAAAAACAGCTCTCACCAGAACGTCGACGGGGGTATTAGTCCTCATTTTCATTGTCCCAATACTTACTCAGACGCTTCGATACAACGGTATGCTTGAGATAGCAGTTGGTGCTCGCGACCTCTTTCCATCCTCTCGGGTAATTTGGGCCATTCACCTCCTTGGGGTGCGAAATGCTGGTTAGAATGACCCGACCAATCTAATTGCAATAAACACAGAAGGATCGAGTGTTTCTCTCAGTTATGTGTGAATTGAAGTGGACCGTGACTCTATGGTCATATTGTGCCTGATCCACTATATGGAAGTTAACCTGTAGTGGGACAAACAAAGTCAAGTTGCAGAACACGCCGATAGGTTGGTATCTGAAGCTCACACCAGTGGGATATGGCAATTAACAACATGCAGACAGTATCAGAAGGATCGGGGGCAAATACTGAACCGGGCCACTGCGATCTATCACAGCAGCCAGTAAAGACTGCTATCAAACTGACCTGTACCTGTTATCGCGTCGTGCACGTCTTTTCTTAAAACAAACATAGATAGCAGGGTTATAAAATTGGTGAACATGGTACGCAACTTAGATCCTTTGCGATACAGTTCACTGTACTCAATATATCTCACGAAAAGGACAGTTTTACTTTATTTGTGAGGATTTTTGAGGCCTATGACAGTGAGCAATCACCTAAAAAACACCAGGACTTTTGTCAGGATAACTGAATTGTTTTATATGTCACTTGAGGTGGTTGGTACGTTATTCAGAACACAAAATATTGCATGTTTTTCTAGTGATTCCGGACTGATTGGTGATTGATCACGCAAATGAAAGCTGACGTCGTGGGGTGCTGACTAGTAACATTAGCAGAAGCTGAAGACCTCCACAGCCTGTACAACATCGGGTTGGTGACAGAGAATTTCAGCACGAGCAAACCTGCTTTTTTTGCATCCACTGGATTCATCTTCCGTGCTAAACTGTGGGAGAAAGTAGACGTCACTTGAAACTTTTGCCAGTAACTTCCTATTTTTGGCGTAGACGGCCTATGCCAAATGTGACGGATTTTATTATCCAGTTTGCAGATGATGGATATGGACAACCCACATATAGACCCTAACGTCACCTAAGAACTTTTCACAAATGACAAAATGCTGCTGAGTACTCAGTAAAACTGTAGGGGTTATTGTCATCCCATTGTGCTTATTATCTTCTGTCACACATAAAAGAGAAGCTTGCATGGTTTACATGTTTCAGATTCTAGTCCAAAGATATACATGATTGTGTGCCAGACACAGAAATTTGCCTAATCTTTGAGTGGATTGGACTATGATCTTATTTGGACATTCTCATCAGAAATCTATCACTTGGTTCTGTGTGTCTTTGCCAAATGGTAGTCTGAGGTCACGTTGATGTCACGTTAGCCGTTTTGGTTTACTAACATGATTGACGGTCGGATTTTGCATTAAAATAATAACTTCAAGAAAAATTATGAAGAAGGACGATTTGAACATTTTCGTAGTAGAAATGTTTGCTCATTCTGGTGTTTAAAATAAACTTCTGCGGCTCTGACGACGTTTTATTAATATGGTAATTATGTTTGGAACAAATTTTTATTTAAAAAGTGTACTAGCCATTAGCAGTCTCGCCAATAGTTATTAGTAAAAGTATCGTATCGTCAAATGCAACAGGTTTTTGAATGCACGGAAAGCGCTCACCTTCTGAAGGCTGAGTATGTTGATTATTGAAAAACTTGTTTTTATAAGAATGGAATTAATAATTAATCAGTCAGTTAATTTTATTTCAAAACATTGACGATGAGCATGTCCTTACAGGTAGATTTTTAATTTAGAAGTTTACCGGAAACGTCGAATTTGAAGCGTTCTTGGAGGCCTAGCTAATGACAAGAAAATAACTTTGGGAAATCAGTAGCATACAATGTTTAAAGCTTGTAAGGAGCCACTTCAATTTTCACAATCAGTCAGATTCATCAAAACGTTACTAATCATTGCGGTTCCGAGACAATCCAAGTGATTAAATCTGTTTCCAACCATGTAGGTAGGTAGGTGTCC
Organism: Paragonimus skrjabini miyazakii; assembly: GCA_014338405.1. Lineage (NCBI taxonomy): Eukaryota > Metazoa > Platyhelminthes > Trematoda > Plagiorchiida > Troglotrematidae > Paragonimus > Paragonimus skrjabini miyazakii. Next base: position 55,387 of record JTDE01001427.1, on the reverse strand, counting down.
AATCCTTCATCTACAAAATAGGTAATTTTAAATAACAGTGAGTGATTCACGAGCTAATTATTTTCTAGGATTAACACACAGACCAATGATTGACAAAAAGTTTTGATTGCGATAGACATACATCATTGTAATCGTCCATTTTTCTTGCAGGACCCACTGAGAATCTTTGCTGGCTTCCTAATCGCCAACTAGTATCAGAAGATTCTGATGCATTAAACGAAACAACATTTAAAAATGTTTGCAGCTTTTGCGCTTAGATAGATTTCCATCCACCATACTATTAGAAGAAATATTAGGAGTCTGTTTTGCCAGATTTTCTTGCCAGTGTATATTCTTGCCCTGACTGGAAGATGTCGATAGAAAAGTCTGCGTGTGAATGAGGAACCCCCACGTCACTGATGGATGGTGTTTAAGCTATCACGATTAGCTCCACTATTGTTAAGTTGTATTCAAAACATTTTTCTGCAAGTTTAATTAGTTGTGCTGTCAAAATCTCAGTTTCAAATAATAAGACAAGCACTAAAGCGCTGCTCGAGCCGACCGCATATATGTCTAAGCCTTTGCATGTGCTCATTAATTCATGTCTATCATGAGGCTAATGAGAAATTGTTCACTATTTCAAGTTGAACATCACCAACAATTGATCGTAGCTTTCACATTCCCATAGACTTTCCACTATGGTTGTTTAATGAGAAAACGTTCGCAGTTCAAACCATGGTGGTAGCAAAGATATGCACTACTAATGGATATCGTAACTGTTAACGACGTATGTAGGAAAATTGTCGACTTGCCGACATCATTAGGCTCTCTTCGGAGTGTTATGCTATGGTTTATGCGTAACTGTAAGTCTCATACATTTAGTCAGCAAATTCTTCCTGACCCCGCTGTATTATGGAATCTTTGTACGTAAACAACCAGAGCACTGGTCGAGAAATGATTGACTGGTAGTTTGTTACGGTTAGTTGTTAACCTTTCAGAAACATATTTTCGAGAAATATATGCGACTGATCGAAGCTTTTCAATGTGAATCAAATACACGAAAAACGTAACCCTAGAAAATGACTCACAACCGGCTTCATCAGGTTTGTGTTTTCTAGCATTCATAGCCAAAAATTTGACTTACCTATCATGGAGCTCATCTTAATGCCACAGTGCATCATGTTGAAAAGAGTACAGTCTGCAATACAAAAGATAAAATCGTGAGAACTTATCAATTACAGGAAATGAGTTCAACAGTCGAACAAATCTTGAAGTAAGTAATCAATATCAAATAACATTAACTGTTGTGAGTATTACTAGTTTTGAAAGCGAACTAGTTCATTTCAGCCGTTTTTCAAAAGGGATGGAAATCTTCCTTTTTAGCGACTTGTTGCATTGAAGATACTTCTTAGGAAAGGGTTTGAAGTGCCTTAAAACCTGTGTGCAAAAAATGTAGTTTAATTTTAGCGGCTTCTCTGATAATCAAACGACAGTACGTTGCATAAGAGCAGAGATGTTTTGTACATTCATACAATATTCCGGTATTCTAATCATCTTTTGATGAATTAAATTCACAGCATTGTGAGATGCTTTATGTGTTGTAAGGGACTTTAAAACACAACACTGAAAATGTACCTTATTTGTTGTCAAGCATCAACAATTCTAATTAGGAATTCTATTAAAATTTTATTCCGTAACCACCGAGTGATGTCAGGGGGAAATGATGGCTTCGCTTTCTACAACGTTGAGTAGGTACAGAACAAGTATGATTAAACATCTGATCGACAGTAAATATGCCTGTAGGTTCGATTGCAGAACATTGCTACCCTGTGACAGATTCAACAGGGACTGAAGGTACACGGTTCAGTTGCTGTCAATTTTGCTTCTCTCTGTAGGTAGTTCCATTTACTGTCGTTAAGGTCACGTGAAATTCATCTCCCATGAAAATGACTATACGCATAGGTCACAGCCGACTCACCGGCCATGTAGCATCGGCAACGGTTGTGCAACATATCTTGCATGCATTGATGCATACAACGTGCCCATTGCGTCTGTGGCACACAATGCTGTTTGTAGACCTGGAGCAAGAAATGTACAAGTAGAATAACCTCACAGAAAAGCGAAAATTAAACTTGTACAGCTCATAACGCGGCGCGCATGAGCTAAAATTTCGACTTTTCATAAAGTTTTCAAAATGATCCAAACAATTAGTTTTTCTCATAACTTACGTACGCGTAAGTTGAGTAAGTCAAAAATAACCTGTACGTTGTTTTTCAGTTTTATTCAAGACGGCTGTAGTTTGTTGCGCAGAACATCTAGAAAGAAATCGTTCATTACCATTATGTCAAGAATGGACCTTTGTATTAAGCAATTTTGTTAAGCACAAAACCGAAAGACCTGAAGTCAAAAACGAAGTCCGTCAAGCTTGAAGTAGAAAAGATTTTTTCGAAATATTTTACAAGTTTTCGGTTTGAGTTGGCAAACCAATTTTCCCACAAACGTCCACATAATTTTGTGATAATGTACAGTTAACTCAAAATACTCAAAACTTTTGAATTCAAAGAGGTAAGATCGCAAAAATGCGAACGTTACGTTAAAAACTAGTTGAAGTCATGTTAAATTTGCAGCAGTAAAATTTTTAAATTTTGTTGCTTGATGAACGGAATCAAACGGTTCCTTCGTTCCATAATTAAAGTTTAAATTATAAAGTTATTAAAAATGTTACAAGAAAAAAGTGACACATACTGCAAACGATGAAATCCCACAATAAGCGTAGAAACGATCTGTGAGGTTTTTCGACCTTGGCTCCGTGCTTCCCAAAAGGTCGTAGTTGTAGTTTGTTTACAATATCCTTAGAAAACTTTAGTTTCACGACGAAAAATATAGAGAAGACAAGCGGTTAAACTAGATAGAACAGTACAGAGATAGAGAACAATTGAGGTGCCGGAAAACAACTTCGGAATGGTAAGCGAGTGGACTGTTTTAATATCGTCGCTGGCTGAACTTAAGCTCTACGAGTATCAACTTAAAACATTAAACGACAACCTCATAAGTGGAAGATATCTCATATCACATTTTCTGACTAGTATTCTAACTCACTTCCACAGGTTACCAAACAACTGTACCTGTCATAATTTTGTCTCACTGATTTTCAGTTCAGGCCGATGACGTGATTGCAAGCCAGTGGTGTTTCTCAAAATTAATTTCAACTCCGTCCGTTTTGTATTGCTTTATACTTACAAACCACCCAACAAAATTTTATTCTGCGGCCAACACAGAGTCCGAAATGCATACATGAAAATTATTTCCTCACCGTTCAGACATGAATTCCGATAAATATTTCACACATTGTCGAAGAAACAAGTGTGTGCTAAAGTTGTCAAAAGTATTAACAATTTAAGAAGTCTGAAAAAATAACAGGCCTGAATATTTACTAATGATCAAACGCAGGTATAGCCCACTTTGAAAAAGGATCACCGGAATTGGTGAAACATCGGTGTACTTCGTATTCCTGTTTCATTCAAATATTTTGTTTCAGCTGACAGTGAAACGTCTAATCAAAACAAGTAATTCAATAGCACTAAGTTACCCTTTCATTTCCTTGGACAATCACCTTTATCAGAAAGTCCATTAGGTTGGGTGTGCAAAAATTCCTTCTGTCAACACAGTTTCATATGGCTGACCGAATGATTGTTGTCACGTTACCATGACTAAGGAGTAGGGATCATAAGTTGAAACGGTCATAACATCTCTTAATAATGATCTTTGAAGGAGCTTACAGATGTACCGATATTGTTTTAGGATAAGTGCTTTCAAGGCACAACTTTACCCGTGAATACGTTAAATCCGTATTATGATCGAACCGTAAACTTTTAAACAAAACCGATGCCGTCAGTTTTAGAGTTTGCAAGTTATAATCAAGAACCATCAATCAGTATGATGAAAACCAGGAAACAGACTGACTTTCAAACTGATGAATTCATTTTTTTCTTTAATAACTTATTTGCACTTAATGAGAACAACTGTAAATAGAGCAGTCAAATCAGACACATATTGACAAGCCATTTACCAAGATGAACTAACCTGGCAACAAAGATGGTGAGTGTAGAAAAACTCTCTAGTAAAGCTATGGATTTTACTAGCAGTAGTATGTCATCCATATAAGTACACCGTATTGCAGTGTTTTAGTATAAAGTGGAGCAAGTATTACATCAGATGCTTTTAATATATGAACAGTTGTATGAGGTTTACGCATGAACCTTTTTAACACATAGCTAGAGCTTCCGAAATATCTCCACAAAACCATCGTAGACAGATCATTCTCCTCCATCACCATTCTGTCAATGATATTATTCCCAAACGCTGGTATTTGAATTTCAAAACGTTAATGTTATTATGCTTTTTTTAATTAGATATTTATATTCAAATGGGAGGGAAATGTGGTTTTCATAATTAATGCTATTATAGATCCACAGATCGAATCATATGTGGTATTGGTGTTATCTATCCATAAATTTATCAGTGAAGATCGGGCTGTTGAACGCGCTTGGCAAGAATTTGTGATTTTCAGACACAGTCGAATGTTGTTCACACGAAATCACGCATACATTTTAGACACGAAATTGGCAGTCAGTTCGGAAAAACGAGAGTAACGCACAGTTTTGTATCCGAGTGAGACAGACAAAGGAAATCAGAAGGAGCAGACAGCATTTTTGGGTTAGTTCTAATAATCTGTTTCCTTTCTATTTCACCTGAGACTGAACACGAGGTAATGTGTATAGTTTCCTTGAAACCGCAAAAGAATGAAGACGTGAATAAGATGAAACCTGACAGAATATGACTTGGCTGAGGAGGACACAGTCAGACAGTAGACCATGTGTGAAAATACATTTCCAGGTTTAATGGTTTTAAAAAGGTGTGTCTAGTTTGTGCAAGAGTTACACAATAGTAATTTAACTATGCGTTAGGGACGCGAAATAATAATTAGTTAACAGGTGAAGGATTATCAAAACTTGAAAACAAACTATGAACGTCATTATCTCGAATGCATATTCAATATGGAAGTTATTTGCATAGGATTTCATGGATTGACGGGTCAAATTAAGCATAATATTAACAAAAATGAAAGCAGGATTATGCGCTACTGACATTCCAAATTTCCTCCCTAAAGAAACAGTTTGCGGTTACCTAAGAATTCCACTTAGGCCTGACAAAAACCAAATGATCTTTTCTCGAGAAGCAGTTCATTTGCCGTATAAAATGTTCTATTCACTTGAAAGGAAATTGCAGTATTTTTGACTAGATTATTCCTACAGAGGTATCGAGACACGAAAACGATTAAGAAACATCATTTCAGCTAGAGGACCTTTGTTAACATTACGTTTTTGCCTGTCCTTCTCTTGTTTTCTGACAGTTATGTATCTCAACGCCACTTATATTTGATCATAGTCCTTGGATTCTGATAAACCTTTCGTCCAGTCCATTTAGTAAGGTTGCACCAAACTCGAGTTTTGCTCTTATTAGAGCTAATCAGTAGTGCATATCATTGTCCCACCCGAATTTTGCATTCCGACCCTCGTGTTTGTGAGACTAGCAGCACTATCAGTGAGCTGTAATAAGAGCGAAACTCGAGTCTAGTGTTTCCTTACAAAGTGGGCTGGCCAAGTAGCTTGTTTGAATGTGAAGATTTTCATAAAATGTGGATGGCGTTCAATTTGGAATAAACTACATCTCCGGAATTCAATCAAATTATATATTTTGGGTAAGACACCCCTGTAAGATAGCATGTTGTTTCAGTCGAGGGGGTTGGTGGACCTGCTAGACAGAACAAACGGGATGTGAGGTATCACGAGTAAACAATATGCCATCAGCATTATAACTTACGCCACCAAAGGATAAAAGAACTATACTGGAAAAAACTCAGTTTGACTCGGTTGAACCTCTCGTAAGAAACAACCAAGTGTTGTTCGTACCAGAAAGGAATGAACTACAAATGTAAATATTCTTCCGACAAATGTAAATTCACTTTTTCGAAGAAAGTTTAGTATATAAATTGGAAAAGGGTTTAATAAACTGCCTTTCTGAAACCATTTTAATGTTTCGATCGAAAGTGTATAACAGGCAGCTTCATTTGCGAGTAGTATAGTGCACACATTTGGGAACTAAAGGGTTAAGAAGACGATGGACCACAACCGACTATTGAATTTGTGTGTACAAACTATGGGGGACGTGCCACCAAGGCAAATGACAGTGTACTTCTGTCCAATGTGTATGAATACACACCAGGCGTGCAAATGAGTGTAAATGATCGTGGTCCTATGTTTTAACATAGTCTGCACGGTTTTTCGTGCAATAAACAACTTTGCAAGCCAAGCATCTTTTGCAATCACAAACGGAACGCTACCTTGACATCTTAAAATGTCTTTTTTCAAAGTAGTTCATAAATTTGTTTGTAGACATTTCTTAAGTCTGTATGTGGGGCAATGTCAGACGACTCTTGCACTGAAACGGAAACCGTCGCAAACAATTAACAAACGTTTATCAATCAGTTCTAAACATGTAAATAGTACACGTGAATCAAAATGTTACTTGTACAACAGCGTGAAGCTACATTTAGGTAGCGTAAATTTGACGTTAGACTTTTCTATGTCAGATCGGTAATTTTGTCAATCAACAGCATGGCGTTTTTGACGAGAAAACTCTTCATATTGCAATTAGTCCAACGGGCATCTGTATGAAGCATCAACGGCTGCCTACAAGGTTTTCTGAAACCATGAATTATCAAAAGATTTTAGGCATACGCCATCTAATTGCGTGATTTAGCTATAGGGTGTGCGGCTTGTTGAACTAGTTTATCCTTTTCAATGGCTAAAATGAGGAGCTTTGAAAACAGATTAAATACTTTCACCCACGTGAAATCTCGCATGCGGTGAAGCATTTTGATTGTCACATACCTTTTTCAACCCAACCACTCGAAGCATGGTGTGGAATGTGGGCCCAGCGTAAACAGCTCCCGGTATTGTGGCCCACAGTGGATCTCCACGACCGTGCAGTAGAACGCGGAATCCAATAAATCCCTGATTAGGAATCATGTAATCATAGCTTTGTGGATCCAATATGAGCTGTATTTCATCTAGATCTGTAATCACGAAAGCAGTGTTTTTTTAAGCGTTTTGTACGTTGAACCAGAATTTGCGTTCCAAATCTTATTGGCTACAAACTTGTGGTGTTCTCAGGTGCGTTAGTTAAGTGCTCTTCACAGTTACCTTTTCAAAGCAAGCAGTCAGCCAACTAATAGCAAAACACTAGGAGTGTTTGTGACGGTTGTCAAAATGACTCAAGAATAAATTATGAGCAATCGGGAAAAACGCTTGTTTATGACGATTCAATTGTGACACAGAAACCTCTGTGGACCATGCGAACCAGTCAAACATGCCGAAACCAGGTAAGACAGACAGGATTTCAAGCGATAAATCATTTTGACGGTCTAATGCCCTAGGTCAAGAGTAAACAAATGGTGTCCAGTACTGACATTCAGTTGTCGATGCGGATGCAAAGGGTTTACGCGGGGGTTAATGAAAAGTTGAGGACAGAGGAAGATGGTTGTGATGTCGGCTGTTTTGCAAAGAAAACCCGCAATATAGACAACTCGGTTCTTTCACTGTTTAATCCATCCAGCCACTGAGGCAATGCAGTTAGATAGAATAAAGACCGACCGACACTTACCCAAGAGATCACAACCGTCCATTCCATTTAAGCATTTTCCTGACTTTTGTATCCAGTTGGTCTAAAGCTTTCTACAATCGCTTGAATGGTTTGTAGACCAAATTTGCAATTTGCAGATGTGGAACTGATTATCATTATTTGATATTCAGCATCATTTAATCAGAGACTTCAGCTCTCACGCGGTTTTTTTAACATAGACTTGTAAACAGTTTCCCTAGTTTATTTCACATCGGTTATTCTGTGTTCCTCCTACTGGTAATGGGTCATCTAAATCTATTATTAATGAGTCCAGTGGGCTTGGTGTTGAGCTTCTTCCTGGCGCTAGATTGACCGATCTGGAGTACGCCGACGACACTGTCTTACTTAGCCCCTGGTTTGTATGGAATGCAATTTGCACCTTCAAAGTGTAAAGTGTTGCTTCA
>JTDE01001427.1:17310-37602 GCA_014338405.1 Paragonimus skrjabini miyazakii | reverse complement strand
AAATCCACACTAGGATCCGTTATCAAATATATATATATATATATATATATATATATATATATAAAAGAACGAATTGGCAGGCATTTGTTTATGGGAAATTCATTAGCAGGTCATTACAAAAAGTCAAAAAATAGAGGGTAAGTAAAACATGAGGAAAACGAAGTTAAAAGTGAACGATGAGAAAACAATCAAGTCAATTTTTTCTATCAAGGGCTGGTTTGGACGGTTTACCAATGTTAGATCACTATGAGTAACATGTGTATTTGTGAGTAGTTGGTTAGTGTGCCAACACAATCTGGGTGACACTGCTGAAAGTGTGAAAACCATAAATGTTGATAAGAAGTCTATGTGGTTCTTCCGTGTAAACATATGGTTTACAAGCCTGCAATCAGTGGAAGTGATAGATTGTTTATGTAAATAATTTGATAAATCTTAAATTTGATTACCGTTTTCTAATTTATCTGTGACGGAGTTACTGATTTTTTGCACTTATGTTTGATGGATCGTTTAATCGAAAAATGGATTAGGTGGCCTTGGGATCCCACTAGGCTGTTTGCCAGCCGATAGATTCATCTACAAGTCTGGAAAGAACCAGATAAAAAGTTTGATCGATAGTCTGTTTTCGTGGCCGTCATATCGATTATGCACTAGCGGTAAATGATGGCTGAGAAGAATTCGATAACGTTCTGCGTATAGTAAGCATATCTCATCCTTCCATACAGTTCGAGTCCGAAGTAAAAACAAACAGCTCATTACATTGATGTTAGTTTAATCCGACGATCAGATAACTCGCTCGAACGATCTATCTACAAGAAGTTGACATGCACATGTCAATAAACCAACCCCAGTAGCTTCGAGTTGTTAAACGGAAAAAAGAATCTTATCCACTCTCTCACAAATACGGAGTAGAAAATTTGCTCAGAAGATACTAGCAAACAGGAGTTTGCTCACGCTTCTAAAGCCCAAAGAGAAAATGACCATCCGAAGAGTTACTGTTAACGGCACGGCAGAAAGATCATCACTCTCTCTGGGTATTCGAATGGTTAGAATAGTTATATTCCTCAATCAACAACTCAGAGGCCATTTAGCATCGGATAATCTCAATCGTAAACTCCAAAACAGACGGTTGGGAACTATCTCGTTCTCAACATTGAAATCATGGTTCAACAGTGCACACATGCTATCTTCCAGTGTGACGGACGCTTGTTTACGCTCAAAATATGGTTGCTTACTATTTATTTTGTTGCTATAGTGTGAATTATATAAGACACTCGACGATGTGTCATGATGAGCGGAGAAGGGGACATCTCTCAGCATAAATTAGAAGTGGAGTCAGCAACTCAATAAACACCGCTACTGTAAAACGTCTGATATACAAGCGTCTCAACGTGAACACTAGTCACTACTTAAAGTTATCTACAAAGCGTCCAAACAGCAGACAGTACCGAAACATAGCGACGATTAGAGCGATTGCTATTCGATTACCTCATACTTTATTATGCAGTTTATTCAAACTCCTGAACTGCCTTGGCCCACTGTCCGCCTGTCCACAAACAAACGTTCCAATCATGCTGAGTTAACAGTGGTAAACTGCCCAAACCACCATATTGATAAATAAGATTCATTTGATTGCCTTCTCACGGGTCAAATTTAACTTCACTATGTTAACAGTTCACTCACCATCTACCGTTTAATCATTAAAAATGCAACGATCCGTCGATGGATCTCTCGAAGGCATGTGCTGGTCAACCTGTCCATATTCTGAATGGTTTCATGAGGAATTTGAATCGTAATGTATGAATTGACCACGACACTTGTGAACGTACTTACCTGATGATAATTGATGAAAACAACTTCCTATAACAATGGATTCCTATAAAAGTAAAACAATCAATAGATTCATGTGACCTTTGATTGCATAAGTGGCTTGCCAACCCCATTATATAGTTTGGCCTTTTTAAAAATGGCACTTGCTGCTTTTGGTTAAGTAGCATTATTACGCGAGATTAGCGGAAATCTGGGTAGCTTATGTTTGAACAAATGTCAAAATCGGAACTGGGTTTTTAACGTGCGGTCGAAACCAACAAGCGCGCATGGATTGAATTTGAGTTGTGTAACGAAGCGTGCTGCTGTGTTTTTGGCCCCGCTTCAGTTTTCGCTTGTGTAAGTCGTGCGCATGGCTTACTGGGCCTTTGGTTTATACTTCTCTATATCGTTTTCTTTCACAGGGCTGCTGCTGGAACCCCTACTTCAGAAGATCGCTGTACCCCGATGTCTCCACGTCGCCCTAAAGTTGGTCCGTAATTGTAACGGACAATCAGAGTAGAAGCGGCCGGCTTGTATGTTACAAGTTACTAACTGGATTTAGACAAACTGAATTATGTACAAATTATATACGATATGGATTGATTATAAGGTTAATACCACAGCGGTGTTTAAAAAAATGACCTTTTAATTCCTACTTTTCGGGCACGATGATTAACCTTTCTCAAGACAAGTTATCGGTCGAATGAGCAGCATACGCCACCAGGGTACTAATTCGATCATGCAGCTGCATTGCACGTTGTTGATTGGTTAATAAGCAGCTAGACATCAAGCTCTTGTGGTGCTGAGTCTGTGTGCTTGCCCACGTTAGCACGTTTTCTATGGATAGATGAGTTGTGCATATACCTCAGATCAGCACCAACAGAGATAACGTGAATAGGTGTACATATTTTTGCTACTTGAGTGCTCGACAAACATTTTGAACTGAAAGGCACGTACACCTCCGCGCTAGCCCGTTTGGTTGTGGTGTGCTGACGCGGCTCGGTTGGGAGGCCTGCTGGTTGGGTAAGCCCCACAGGCGAGCCTTTCAGCTAGAGCCTTGCGAGATGGTTTACCGTGTGCTTTTTGTCTCCGCTTGCACAATTGCTAGACGGTCGGTATGTTCGTTTGCAACCTTTCCGCTTGATGGTGATCAAGGTTACCTCTAGCGTAGACAATTTTTCTCACGCTACTGGCCCCAGTGCCTATACTGTGTGCGCTATTGCGTTGGGGACCATAGTCAGACGCAAACCCACGAAATGCAGTGTTTACTCGAATGCCCACAAGCTTTGAACCGCCCTGACTGTCATGACAACACCAACCCTCAACTAATATGACAAGCGTCAACGCTCACAGTCCGTGTATGCCGGACGATATCAAACTGTGGATCATCAAGAATCTTGGAGAACTCTTGTTGCACCTTTGCCATAGGTGATCCTTATCAGTACGCAAGTAATTCACGTAGTGGGTATTAAAACCACACCGCTACCGCGTCCAGTCGTTGTTGACAAACCAGGGCTTGATTGGTTGAATTATCAGTTCATGAAATGAGGAACATGTGAATAAGTTTGGAATGGTTTACCTCAGTTCATCAGGTCTTAGATCCATGTACGGTTTTAGTTGATTAATGCACAAGTAGTAACCACTGAGGCTACCCATGTTGGTTGAGAATCGGATCCCTCATAAAAATGAAGGCGGACCAGGGCATGTTGGTATTCTACTGAACAGTTCATTCCATGTGTGCGTGGGCCTGGGGATCAACACAAGTAAGGGAATTTTTCTGTCGGCCTTCTGCAGGTGAATGTGCTGTACCAACACCTAGAATCCTCACCAAGGGAAGCAATGCGGCTAGCTGCGCAAACTGTTGTTAATTGGGCGGCAATTTTTCCTAAAATCTGTCCCTACATAAGCAGTTGCGAGCTCTTGCGGCGAAGGCTAGCGCTACATTCCGATGTCTTTTGTTTCTCTCCTTATCTAGGGTGCGGCACTGTGTACTCAAGTAGTGGTTTACCTTTTGCGCTATAAGTTCAGTTTCGTTATTTTCGATTTAGATCTAACAACTGGAGACTTTCTTCTTTTTACATCCCAGTGAGAGGGGTTTCGTTTTCATACTGGTCTACTACCTGGCTAACCAGCAGTGACCGGCTGGATGACAAATACGCTCACTTACAAGCCTTCTGAACTCAATCCTTTATATTTACACTGGGTATGTTATATGTGAGTTAAACCACAAGTGATGCACAGTGGTCATTTGTTTCGACAGTTATTTACAGGCCCCATCTGGTTGTGGCCACCGTACCAGGATGATCCTGCCAACCATGAATTGGGTCACTTGTGGACTTGGCTGGTACAACCTGTCTGATTTGACCCGTTGTGCATTCGCCGATTTCATTCCGTTGGATGTTTACTCAGGTATATGGGTGAAACCTACTCAAATGGACATGAGTTTGACACTACGACTGTAGTTGAGACAGACAAAGTGAGTGTTGATCTACCAGGTAGTGTCGAGGGTGGGTTACAGACTGCTTACCAGAGTGAGACGTTTAATTGCGTAAGTTGACAGTTGCACATCCGAACACCCCGGAAATAGCGTTCAATCAGTGTGGTGAAGAGGAGGAGAAAGCCCGTGTGTGATGCGGCACTAGATTCAGTTCGGTTTGTTAAGAGCCCTTACCGGCTACTGTGACAGATATCAGTGATCCGGTTCAAGGATTGCCTTTAGTCAGCTCAACATTTGGTGTACGTTGTGGATTACGACATTTCAGTCGTGTTACCATCTTACGTCAATCTGCTGATGTGCTCTGCGAGCAAGTAGTGTCGGTTCTACTATCAAGTTTAAGTTTTACACAGTGAGCTGAATTCTGGCTGTTGGTTATTTGGTGAAAGTAGTAAGAGTGGAAAAATATTTCAGTGCCTCTGAAAGGGTAATGCTAATGAATCGCTTGTCTTTGATCGTCTTCTAAAAGTGTTTTGAAAGACAGCTCATGGATGCTGGTAAACTCAACCAAATTTTATTTCGGGTTCAGGTTATCTCCCAATAGCTCATATCGTACTATGTTCTTCAAATTTCTACATCTGCAAAACATGACATACTGTTACCTAAATCTGATTTCAACAAATCTTGTGGTAGTCAACCATGAAGCCGATGAGAACTTCTGAAGACATGTCAAGGTCAATCATCAACATGTCATCTTCAGCAAAAGAAGAGCAATTCATTAATTGAACTTCAGTTACGCGGTAAAATATTCAACAAGGATATCATTAAAGTTATCAAATGGCATGACTATTATCAGTCTGAGGTAACAACTGTTCCAGTTTCATGGTCAATTAAGGAACATAAAAGCAAAGTTTCCACAAAAATCGGGCTAACTAAAGAATAACCATACAAGTGCAAGACCGGGGTGTACAAACAAACGTTTTTATTCGGATCTAGTGGAAGACACATAAACAGGACGGGTTATATCACCTGGAAATTTTTCTGAAAATCATTTATACTTTGTGTATTGATGAGAAACAACAAAATCAACAAATCGTTTACGGGGAGCGTCAGTGCAAAGAGTTAGGAGCTTTAAGGATTCAGCAAAAATGACAAATATATTTTTAAAAAGACTAAGGAAGGCAATTGGTGAACAGTAGATAACACAAGGAAGCTCACAGGCACTAATACATCGAATGACGAATTGGTTTGAGATAAGGAGTCAGTCATTTTAAACACCGAATATAAAAGAGGGGCTTTTTGACTCTGTTGTAAACATTAGTGACACGAAGAAGTCATACCATATTACCAGAGAAGAGTCTAGGTAGAAGTTCAGTACGTACACGAAGGGACGGTCACGGGTTGAAACTCTTTTTACGCTTTTTTTTCATGAAGGAAACAAAACAACCGCAAATGTAGGTATGTTAGGAGATGAAATTCGAACTCAAACCAACATGATAGTCCGGATACGCTGTCCAGTAAGGCGGGGTAAGGAAATGCAGTCAGGTGTTTGATGCTAAGCACTATAAAAGTGACCGATTTGATTACAGAGCTGTGATTAGAAATTAAAAAAAACGCAATATAACGTTGAAACAAAAGTCAGAAGTTGACGTTGCAGAATATCAGAACCAATGGTGAGTGGTGACGGGATTCGATCATTAATTTAAGTAGGCTGACTTCGATTTGTAGAATACCCACATAAAAGGTCGACAGTTGGAGTATGAATTCCAGAGTGACTGAGAAATTAAATTGATGTTTTCTTCAGTGTTTTCAAGTATATCGATATGATTCAACAAAAACACACGCAAACAGCTCCAAACTTTTCATCGATTGACGAAAAGATGGAGTGAACTAGACAAGCGAAGGCATTTAAAGTCAACCGTGAGTTATAAGTGGGCTACCTAGAATCCATGACGTTTACTGTAGCTTCCGTTCGAGCGAGAATATGCCCCCTGAATACTTCAAACTCTCCATACGTTCATAAACTTGGATGAAACTAAGTTGTTCCAATTTCACGGATTGTTGTGGCGGAGGTCATTCTTCAACATTCAACGACTTTGCGTTGTGTGAAAGAGTTTGCGAGTAACTCGGCTAGAGACATGCAAAATCTCAACACCTCACTTGCAGGCGATTGGTGATAAGCCGTCAGGTCCGTTTGTTCTGATTCGCATCAAATTCAGCTGGCTCGGGGGTAAATGGATCAGGCAAGAAGGAAACATTAAGAGCTAAGGATAATCGGTTCGTTGCCTTGTAGAAATTACAGGCCAGTTCTTCAGCATATGTAACAGATATTCTGGAAAGAGAGTTCAGGCCGCCAAGGTTCTTCTGGATAGATGAGATCTCGTGGTAGCTTCAGTCGCTCGGTAGCATACTAAGGCGTAGATTTCAACTAACTCAACGGGCATCTCAGACACTAATTTTTTACATTAGAGGCTTTGTCTTTCTTCTTGCGAATTTTGTTATGACACGAGGAAGAAAACCTATCAGCAGGAGGATTGCTTCTCAAGGAAAACAAATATCGTAGCATAAATTCAAGAAGCTACTCAATTGATCACAGTAGATCACCCAGTTATCGTTAAGGAATAAGATTAAAATCTGAGACTACCGCTGTTGTCTCGAAGAGACTGCTGAAGTCTATTTGTGCCATCTTAACAGCAAGTGAAGAGTTTGTTGCTTATCTGATTTAAAACCGTGAAAGACAGCTTTACGACAGATTGGTTGGAGTTAACAAGAGCAGCGCATATGGGCCACAAACAGACGTTGATTGTTGAGGAAGACCAAATCGAGAGGCGTGACCAGACGAGTAAGGAAGTTAACAGCGTTGTGCAGACCAAGAGTGGTGAGAATATTAGTATCCAAGTGGTTGAAGTCATCGCCACCAACACAAAAAGAAGTGTACAAAAAATTCAGAAGAGGTGGTGAAAAGCCGTCAAGAAAGATGTCAATATTATTGGCAATACAGTTAAGGGATGCATAACTATTACACACCACAACTGAGCGAAAACCAATTGATGAGCCTTGGGTTTGTACTCAACTATTGACCGTTCGGTATAAACACTAGGATAAGGCAGGTTGGCTCATTGCAGTCACGAACATAGTTGGTTACACTATGGTTTCTTTTGTATTTGTTCACATCATCCGGAATGTGACATGCCTGAGCTCGTCAGTGTTCAGCTGAAAAAGATTGTCTTCGAGGTCTAACCGCATTACTGCTTCCCACATATATTATCGATTTTATAAGGCTTTAACATCAACCAACTGATTTGCATGAAATGCTCTGCGATTCCTCCCGTTTAAAATTAGGCATATCCCTAATAAATTGCATAATACAAGTTACTGACTGATGCATGGCAGAATGCTAACTTTTCTTGGGCTGGTTTGATGACGAAGCTAATCATATGCTCAATCACGTCCTAGAGATGAAATGCGATTTGGGACATTTTAACAACTGTCATAATGTATGACAGGCAGTTTCGTTGTGAGTAGTATACTGCTCACAAGTAGTATTTTACTCACAGGTGACATTCAGGAACAAAAAGGCAAGCTCCGAACGCCAGGAAGACGACTATCAAAATAGTGTGTACGCGTTATGGGAGAAGTTCCACCAAGGCGAATGACAACGTACTGTCACCCAATGTATGTGAGTGCATAACTGCCGTGCAAATGAGTGTACGCGTTTGCGGTTCAACTTTTGACATGACCTATACAGGAGTTTGCGCAATAAACGAATTCTCAGGCCAAGCGTCTTTTGCAGTCACAACAGTAAATTTTGCGGTGCTGGCAGGTATGTTGAACACACTCAAAACCAACAAAGTCCATATTAGATGAATGAGCAATAGGAATCTTCGGCAGAAACAACGAGATTTAAATGTTTCCATATCATAAAGTATTAGGATAGTTATTAGAATTTTGTAACTGGTTTTCGTTAATTGCGAAATGAGTTGGAAAATGGCTTATTCTGTGAGTGTGGTAAATGCAATGTTATCGCAACGTCTGTGGTTCATGAGCTGTGAAATGATGTAGATTTACAGATCAGTATAACAGAATATGAAAGAGTTATGTGTTCTTGTTTCAATGTTAACTGAGAACTACAAGTTGTTGTACGATGTGAATACGTAAAAAGCGGTTTTAAAGGGAAGAAATTAAATCAGATGAGAAAATTGACGTATAATATTTCAACTTTTTGAATTGCGCGATAAATACGAAGACATAGAGATAGCTGGTAACAAAAAATAAGAAAAACACATCTAATGACCTGCCATTATCCTGAAAAAACAACATCCTTGCTAGTACTACTTGAATGAGCGCTTTTAAATGTGGGCTACAAGTCAAGGTATGGAACATGTGTAAACAATTTAATCATATACAATAAGAATTGTGTCCATTTTGGATACAGATGAGAAGACTGTGTTTGGAAAGACTACTAGGTAAAAACGTCCCCCTTCTTAAAAATCTCTCAAATTTGCTTGACAGATGTTTAATTCTTTTCATCCTATCTATTTATTGCAGTGAAAAGAAATAACTTCAAAGCACTAGTCGAAACATCTTTACCAAGACTGAACAGCTAGATTTTTTCTAAAATATCAATGCACTTTCGCTTTTACACTCTCTACTCAAATACTCAACCAAATGGGACAATTAATTAATGACTGATTTCGTCTTTTTGTTAAAGCTCAAAATGTCAGTTTCTGTATTTGTGCGTGAGCCACCTCCGAAGCTTATCTACATCAAAACAATGATACCAATTTTGATTGAAAAACTTTCCAACATGAAAATGCTCTGTCTTGAGGACTATAGAGATTATACAGGTTAGTGTAAAAACAGTATGTATGTGAGACGTTAACAAAGAGATCAGGATCGTTTATCAATGTACCGACTTTGGAATGGGATTTTTTTACTGCACTGTAAAATATAAAAGAACCATTTTTCAAAAATAAGTTAATAGAAGTTTGCGAAAGGAACTTTAATGGACGCAACATAAACAACAGAATCTGCCATAATTGACCAGTTCGCTTTCAAAACACCGGATAAAGCAATTGTTCACAGTTTACAAGTTCATCACGAAACGTGTCAGTGTTTTGCAAAAATATAGCTGCTGTAGTGTGGTTTTTGACACTTGAATTAAACCAACACTGCAGCCGAAGGTAACAAAATGTGCTTTGAAGAAATAAATTGTTCATAGTGAGCTAAAAAGTTGCTTACTTTTAACATAGATTGGAAAATGCTACATTTTAAAGCAGATACAGTGAATTAAAGTCAACTACGACTCACCCTTTCAACATGTCTGTCAACCGGTGTGACGCACGATCTACTATCTGGTAAATAGGTACCTGCAACCTATTTCTGGGTGCATTTTCCATTACGCGGCCTTGGTAAGCATCAGAGAACATCTCGTAGTCTAGACCTCGGTTAACCGGATTACTTGTCTGTGGGTTGTACAGGTCATGACCTCTGGTAATGTGAAATAGGAAAATTAAGCACAAGTGTAGGCAAAGTGTACTAAACATACGCTTTACTAGCGTACGTGATGTATATTCACAAAAATAAATAAAACTCAAATGTAAAATCTATTTTGACTACACAATTCACAGTCGAAAGTACAGAATTATTCTGAGGTTGGGCGCTACGTCAATCTAAATGGTCTGTAGTATGTGGTGATTCCTCAAGTAATCTTGTGCCTATCAAATGGCTCGATAGTTCATTTACGAAAAGATGAGTCCTTCCATTTCAGCTTACTATTTAACTTTTAGCAGACGAAAAATAACCGAGGTATAGAACCATGAGTTTTTTAAAATATGGTCTATATTGACTCCTTTTAAACTGAGAGTTCAACAACTATCATCTCATGGGAATTAACTGCCTAATAGGAAATTCAATACAACTTTGAACTTAGTTGGCTTAGTTTCTCACCTCTGAGTCATACTGGTCACACATTAACCAATAGTTCGAAATATTCTTATCATCACTGAACCAATTTGGCCGATAAAATATTTCTCATCAACATTTAAGGAGTATTTGAGATGTCCTTGGTAAATCTACGCATCTTTTATACTGGTACACTGATAGGCCTGCATCTTCAGGCGTCTATTTTGTCAGGTCATTAGATGCCTCTTCACAGTGATTTTTTGCTCATCAAAGTTGGCTAAAATATTGCGTGCATCTTTTACCATATAGGTCACGTGTGTTCCATTCGAATTCCCATTATACAAGCATACGTTGAACCGATAAATGTACTTTGTAGACAAGTCAATAACCCTGTCTTCCTGATACAGGTATATTTTCGGACATTCTGATCATGCCTAGGAAACCAAAACTAACCGATAGTTACGGTTAGTCCTATTTTGATCAGATAAACTGTAGGGAGGTTACCATTGTTTGCTTAAGTATGATCCACAAAATGTGAGCCAGTCGTTTTCTTCTTGTACGTACACGCTTGTTTGCTAAAATTTGAAGCTTCAGAAGCATCCACTTAGCTTTCTAGTTGGGTTTTAAGAGTGTCTGCTAAAGTGATTGTCAGACCAACTTCTAACAAGTATCGTAACGTCTCATTTTCAGTCAAAGTATTTCACTATTTCTTACCGATGAAACGGAGTAAGAAAATAGTCGATTCGACTAGCTTTTCCAGTTTACCGTTATGCTAATCTAACATTAAATAGAAATAGATGAACTACTCAATTCTGCCTCTTTTTTTAAAAAATACGGTCTATTTAACCAGGTTGTCCTAGTTTGCAATCGGGTAGCCAACACTTTCGCATTGTTAATTATAATTAGGGTGAATGACCTCATGGGTCACATTGAACGTGGCTAAGTTTTTGGTTTTAATTCAATTTTGTTGTCATTTTTTAAATGAGATAGATGCTGCTGATAGATGTTGCTTTACCTCACAACTTCTAAAACTGGCTGATTGCGTCAGTTTTATAATATACTGAATATTGGTATTACCACGAGAAATTGGACAGAATTCCATTCTGTAAATTAACAACTGTTCTGAGATGCAAGATTCTAAAGTTCACAGCTGACAGAGTTCTTGAAAGTGAATTATTCTAGACGCTCTTGTACATTTCTTGGAAAAATGTTATATCGTTCTTCGAAATTAGTGACTGCTTCAGTGAACAGTAAATTTGAAAATGAGCAACGTGACATCGCATATTTGTCTGAATTATTCCGAAAGTTTTATCATATTTGTTCGTAATTACAAGACTAATATGAATCCTTTCAAAGTCAGCTCAGTTGTCCAACATGGCTGTCTTTAAACGCAACGCTGATCGTCGAAATTTATTGATTACTTCCAACTTAAAGAATAGTATAAAATAACAGATATTAACGTTGGGGTATATCAGGTCGATTTGTGGTGAGATCTGAAAGTTCACCAAAAATACCCATTCAGATTTGATGATGAATTTAGTGCTGGATAATTGCATATTGGGTACAAGAGATATACAGAAAAAACTAGTTTCACTAAAAAATACCACTTATGCAGACGTTTTATCATGAATAAAAACCTGTGAACCATACTCAGAAGTAAACCGTAAAAGGCAAAAATTATTTTTGATAGATTTTCAATGTCCTATTTAGTAGTGCCGGGGTACATCTTAATCTCCCCGCCTCCTTCTAGAACATACAATTAATTTCCGCAAGTGATAACCTGGAACCCTTTTTAAGTGAATTCTGGCCTCTTGTTGATAGACCGCCGTCACTGCGTCATGCTCGCATATCACATTGATAAGTGAACATATGATTGGCTCTATATCGGTTTAAATGCGATGATATGGTGAGCTATTACTGGTGTAAGGTTAGTATTCACGTACATCATGTGAGCTGATGATGAGCAATACGTTTATGATCAGTAAGTAGGTGGCCATCAGCTGAATACATTTTGAAGTCATAGCGTCAACAGATTATTTGTCCGTTTTTTATAACTCACTGATAAGTGTAACCGCCGTCGTTTTGCTGACAGTAGTAAGAATGGCAACTTGAAACAATATTGAATGTAAACTCTGCATTTTAAGCGTGAATCAAGACATTTGTTTCGAGCACCAGAAGCAAAAAACAGTTAGTATTCTACTCTAACACACGTTACTGTGTAAACTAAACATTCCCGAAAAAGTTAAAAAACTTTCTCAGCTGAGAAGTGTAGGATGATACGTAAACCAAAATGTGTCCAAGCATTAGCAATAAACTGATATCTTCATTTAAGCTTATGAGCTTCAGAAAATTAAACTTTTTACGAAGTCCCCAGAAAACAATCACAATCTCAAAAAATTGACTGCGTGAGTTAAACAACATTTTACAGTTGAAAAACGGCTCACCACATCCGCACAGAAAATCAGATCAAACGAAACAGATCTGTCAAGACTGGCATGCAGATACGGATAACTTTTCTCTTTTTGGGTTCAGTGAAGGCAGCTGTTGCGTACAAACAGTTCGGCATCAAGTTACATAATCCCGTGACCAACGTACATTAATGTTCGTTTTCATTGCTTTAATAGTGTGCATGGACTAGTATGACCGTTATAAAACGTTTTTATTGGAAACGAATAAAAGCAGAATGCATTCACCCTGTCCACTGTCAACCTTCTGCAGCTATGTTGACACGATATGCTATCCACCCTCAGTTTTACCTATGTCTCTCTTTCTCCCTCCATTCCAGTCACTATTCTATTTAAAACTGATTTAATTTGCCCACACTTTTGTGCTGCACTACGGTATTCTATGCTCATCGTCCATAAGGAAGCCTACAAGTAATTACCTCTATTTCGTGACAAAAAGTGCTTTATGGAAAACTCACCTTGTCGGATTTATATTACAAATAGTAACCAATGGAAACGGAAGGTCCCGCTGATGCTCATCGTATGCAGATATCATCATCTTTGAAGCCATTTTGGTATATTGTGTGAGCCAAAGATGAACTCGGTAGGTGGTCAAACTGGCCATCGCCAGACACACAATAAGGTAGAAGCCCCTGTAAACATTACCCACAAATGTTTGAATAAAACCATTAGTAACCTGACAAATAGCAATAGTGATTTCATAATACTGGTCATCAAGATTCAACCAAACATCAAGAGCAGACCGCTTACTCAACAGAAAAATGATCACGTTACTTGAGGCACAATTTGTGCGTGTAACCTTTTATTTTGCTATATGAAAGCATTTTGATTAGCTTGTGTTCTTAAAAACCAACTGGTGATTTTAAGTACTACATCGCATTGAATAAAAAATCGCGAAGCGATAATTAAATACAATCCGTTAAGAGAAGGGAAATACTGTTATGAATTGATGTGAGTATAATAATAGATAGCACAGATTACTGTCATTTGAAGAATCAATGCGAAACATCAATTCAGTTAATCGGGCTTTCATTCGTATGACTAGATGTCAAAGCATCGAAATCGTTTTCTTCTTCAATTTTAACAAGTAGTCTCACAGAAGTAACTGATGCATTGATAAGCTTAAAAACTGTTTTTTGTATTACTGTTATTACCATCGGTCGACTGCTTCTTATCAAATATTTTTGTAACGTCTGTAGACAGAAACAAGATAGTAAGAATACACGGCGTTGTGGAAAATTTACCTCCCGTGACCCAAACTCGCGTACTTAGTCATAAGGCCCCGCGTGCTGAGGGTGTCCCCGTACTCCAAATCCGATCTACCAATCACTGGATTGTTGGGTACCAAGGCATGTTAAAAAATCTGTGCGAAATGTGCAGCTAGCGAACGCAGCCGGTCGAGGAGCAGTCTCTATGACAAAGATCAATATCCCGATGAAAGTCAACGTTCTAGACCTTCCCAGCAGATTATCCGGTAGGTGGTTTTATCACTCTTAAACGAAATCGTTGGACAATGCAATATTTCCTAGTTGGGAATATGTATATGTGACCTGGATTTCTCCATTCGTCTAAAGTCACTTTATTTGAAGATTTGTAGTGTTCAGTAAAACTTGTTAATGAAAAGCACAATGTGATGGACATCAAATATGACTCGCGAGCATGTACGCCGGAGTGTATGTAGTATGAAGTATGAAGTATGAAGTATGTAGTATGAAGTATTCACTACTATTGAGTTCAGGCAAAAAATTTTGGTGTTTCCATTCAAAATGACCACCTGGAAAAATCTGTGTGAACGTTAAAGCTGCAATTGTCTGTGGGTACTGATCAAGTCATAAAAGTGTGACCGCATTGATCAGTACGATGGACATATACTATGTGCCCGGTAGCAGAATTTGTGGTCAGTTTGGTTTTGATCGAAAGAACCCACGTGTGACAGGGCATCAAAAGTAACACCGAATATAAGTCACTTTTCGTTCACTCGTTCGTTAACACCAATCATTAATTCGACGAAGAAGTATGGTTTTTTGAGCTGCTGTTCACCATGACAGTGATGCGGAATATTCTGAACTCAGAATATGTCTGAAAATTTATTTAAGATGCGGTTAGGCATAAGAAGAACTAGGAAAATTGGAAGAAGTAGAAGTGCTGCTGACACTAGTACCTCACTGATTGCAGCACTGTCATCTCGGACAGTTTATCTCTTGGTGAGCGTTCTTTAAACTCCCCTAGTTCAAGTACCAGTTAATCATATTGCATTTACGACTACGTAACTTCTGAGCAAACGATAGAACACACTGTGCGCGTACAACAGGCTGGATACCGCAAAATACACGGCAGTCTCTGACACAGTGGTGCCATCCGTAATTGACTGGTAAACAATCAGTTTGTGTCCACGGTTATGATGCCCACGGGATCGTGTAAAGCTCGCAGTTGCAGCAATGTTTAATCGCTGGCAGTTGTCTTGCGCCTGGACATCGAATAGATCATTCAGACACCTCTCAACTGGAGAAAGACCGCTTACTGAAAAAATCAAAGCTTCTGCTAATATACGAATCTTTGGGTGTCTGATCTCGGATAGTTGGGAATAGTGGGGGTGTTATTTGTAGCTCTGGTTGATGAGTTAGGTAATCGGATGTTCGCTGCGCTTGGCATTTAGATTGCAAACCTTTTATCACCAAACGAAATAAAAGTATTAATGCGTAAATGTTTGGGCGGAGAATGCGGATATTGGGATCGGCAAAGCTTACTAATTGTCTGGGCTACGAAAAACAGCTAACATTCTAAGTCAGAGAAACTTGGGAACGAACCAAAACGAGGAAGTGGTAACGAATGAATGTTGTCATTGTTGAGTGAACGATAACCCTCGAAACCTTTTGGTCGTCAGTGTCAAGAAACGTGCTTGACTCGAGGAACCCCACTCTCAGGTATTGACTTAAAAGTCTGACCCGCACCACAACAGTACATAGGGTTTCTTGGGGATATGCTATCCGGAACCACTGACTCAAAGGCCTTATTCACTGGGTAACTAGGGTATAATGGATAAGAGTTTGATGTCGGATTCTAATAACTATTGCTCACACTGGATGTAGTCGTAGCCACATCAAACTTCTGAATGATATCGAACGCTTCTCATCCGTATTGAATAATACGCCGGCGTTAGCGGCCAATTGCTGGATGATCAAATTATCTTCAAAAAACACTTGTTTAACTTTATTCTTACTTATTCGGAAGATGGTAGTACTGCATATATTTAACCAATTCTGCTATATGTCCATAAAATCGTGCTTAGCTCCCTAAACACTTCTATGCAGTCAGTAGTGCAACAACTAACCTTATGGGTGTGACTGCTTACAGGCGGTTTGTCTGGCACTGCTGTATCTGATAGGATTATCATCTTTGTTAGTATAGCCTCTAGATCAATAAATATACAAGCCTGACCACTAGGTTAAGATAACAGAATATGTCGGGAAATCAAAACTTAATAATCAATGATTTGATCCTGCTTCGAACTATTAGTCAAACATTTTGCTCGTTGTTATTTTACTGCTGTTGATATACTTTATTGATTATGTGAACATGAACACAAAAAATGACTGAATAAGTACATTGCCGCCTTCATTTATGGCACCTACATATGATGGTGAATAATTTGTTAGCTAAAGATCTGTGGTCATTTGTCCTAAATGAACTATACTGCTTTATGAAGGGTAAATAAGAAAGCATTTGTTGTGAACAGTTAGTTGGAAAAGAACTATAAAACAAATGGTATACTTTTTCAGTTTTTTCTATCTCCTAACAAGTAATAACTTAACCAGCAAAATTTACTCTCCGACCACCAAATGTATTGCATGCGAAATTTTCTAACTTTGGTCAATAGCGGTCATGTTAGTGTTTGTGACCAATTTTTTGTCGCGCGATAATAAGGAAATTATAACTGGTTCAGTCGTACACCAACAAACTAATGCGCGTTTCATGTGGATCTCAAAATACAAATGATCGACCACAGAAATTTCCCACTTGACGTAACCTAATTAGTCCAACATCCCATATAAACAATTTTGTCTAACAGACTCTGATATTTGGTTCAATAACGTCCACCAATCCGTGAGATGGATGTGTACAATTTGGTGTATGAACAAGTCTCATTCAGACCTGACAGTAAGTAGTAAGTGACTGATTAGGGGATAAAAAACGTGGACTCCAGTTTATTGCTTTTATTTTTTGTATTGCCCCCTAATGACTAAAGTCTAGAAAGCGATACAGCTTTATCTTCCACCGATGTCTGACCACACCTTATTGCGCATTATAAGATGTTCTGCATGGCCAAACAGATAGTGTAGCAATAGGTTCACCCGTCTCACTAATAGTTGTCAACCTTTTTCCACATCACATTGAAACAATTCTGTCAATCCCTCTTGAGTATTTTTAAGGTATGTGGATAACACATTGGTGACATTAAGTCTCACTACAAAGGAACTGTTCTCAAATTTCCAAACGAGCAGTGTAGAAATATCAGGTTCACGGTGGAGTCGGATAGAACGAGCACAAAACTATAAGCTTCCAAGACTGTCAGCTGATCTTAAACGAACAGTGAATACCCACCGCAAACCAGAAAACATTGACCAATATCTAAATTATGATTCGGCACATCTGCAATGTGTGAAACGTGCAACTCTCTGAACACTAGTCAACAAATCTAGAAGGTCCGCACCGATGATATCAGCCGTGAACAAGAACTTATCCGTTTGGTTGCAGTGTTACAAGATAACAAGTTTCCAAAACCGTTAATCGACAGACAGATAATCACACCTTTGATAGGAACAAACATGAACGATAGAAAAACTTGGGCCGTTTCGACTGAAATACCCCCATCGAATGAGCACGTCTGAAGTAATCAGAAAAATTCTAGTGGACTAAGTAATCGGCACATTATTTCACCTTGAGAACAACTTACGTCGCCTAATGAAGGCAAAAGACTCAATTTAACCGTACGATAGTACCAACCGTGTTTACAAGATAAAATGCGCACGGTGCCTGGTTGAATGCATTGGTCAGGCATCCAGACAATTAGAGGTTAGAAACACGGAACATTAAACACACGTTTCCCGTCGAGACACGCATAACACACAATGAATTTGGAACATGAATCGGCTATAGTATTGCATGTGTTAACCAAAAAGTGCAAAATCGATTGTGACAGCGTGGGGATCAAGGAATATGGTTTCAATTATTACACCGAACAGGTGCACGCGGAATCCTTCGCGATCAACACACAACCTGCCTGCGTCAAACGTAGTGATAGTGCCAACCTTTCGTCAGTTTGGACTGGCTTAACCACACACTTGAAAAACTGCACAACACGATATGGAAAGGGTCCGGTGAAAGCGGAAAGGGTCATATCAGAAAGGTTATCCCTGTCAATGCCATATGCGACCTCATAAACACACGCAAACAAGCATACATAGAAGACAACGCCTTTACTCGACGATTAGCTGATAAACAGCTAACCACAGCTACAGGATTGAATTAGATCTCTGCTAGCATGTCTTATTTGGGCAATACATTGATGCGAAAATTGCCTTGACCAAAGTTTCCGCGATAACCGAAACGTCGGACATATTTTTTTAAAACATCACTTTTCCCAACACCGCTGCATCAATGATCTTTCAAACAATCTACTCATCACCACATGACACAACACATTTAGCTTCATCAGAACCAATTTTCGTTCAGATGTTTTAACCAAAATACTACATTTTAAATGCGCAGTTTTGGCGGTGGATGCTTTGACCTAGAAAAATGCAATTTTGAAGCAGCGCACTCTTGCAAATGTGTGACATGAACTTGTCGCAACTATTGAAAAGTACCAGGTTGAACACTACCTAACACCCCACGCCGTCTACTTATAAAATTTCCTACAAAACGAACGCATCGGAGATAGCATTTTCCAGGTCAATCGAAACACATTTTATTTCGCGTACAAGACATTTTTTACGCGACCTCACGGATGCGCACAACAACGATCAAAACGTCACAGTTAGTGTTGTGAGCCAAGAACACGAATGGCGCAAAGGTTATTTATGTAGGAAACTAACACGAGTTAGGTGTTCAAACAGGACGAGAAACAGAAACACTCGTCAGAATATGGCAATCGTCTCAGAAGGTCCCAGCTGCCACAGACGATAATGCTCAGTTCATCTGCGTAGCCAGAAATATTCCATGGCATACTGCACTATCGTGTTGGTGTGATGTTTCTTTCTGTGTTTTTCCTGCGGCTACTTTGATGGCAAAATCCATGCTGTCGCCGCATTACTGAATAGTGGTGCTGTTAGTAGTATGGGGCGATCTCTCGTCCTCATCACACTAGTAGTATATCTGTGTTCAACTCCAACTTCAGAATGCATCAAATGGTTTGTTAGATGTTATTCTTCAAATCAAAATCCTAATTAAAAAAGGCATATATTGTTTTCTTCGGTACAGAATTTGCTGACAGGTACATAGCATCCGGGAAAGCTTTGTTGCAGGAAGAAGTGGAAGTAATCTGAGGATTGTATCGATAAGTTGTTCTGCATTTCAACTAAGAATCATATATTTCACGTTACTGTCTCTTTTTTGTCAAAGGTATTAGACGTGAATAATAGTGTATTCACTGTGTTATAGACAGACTCATCTCTCGGACTAATTTTTGTAACAGTGCAACCGAACACCTCTGATCTAAGTGCTTCTAGAAATAAGTTGTCATAATTTAAAATTAACCCAACGATAACTTACGGATAGTTGTTCTTTCAAACAGTTCTAGGCAAGTCTGACAGTTGATTAGGTTCAATAATTTTGTTAAGGCTAGAAGGTGATAATAGTCATGGTAGCGGCACGAACATTCAACTGTCCATCTTTCGGATTCTTTTCCAAAAAAACATATACAAAGAGACAAGAGTACGAGAAAGTTTTCATTCATTAATTGGCTCTTCTACAGATTGATTCAGTTGACAGATTTGTGATAGTGCAATGACTTATCTTTCCGTAAGCACGCATGTATCAGATAAGAATAATCACTTTCCACCAGAAAGTAAACAGAATCGCTTTCGAGATGAATAATTTTTCCACATATCTACTAGCCAAATGGGTATTAACTGTATCATCTGTCAAGATGACCAAACAATTTGAGCGTTATTCACGAGATTGATTAAATCTGTGGCCACCGTGAGATATCAGTGGGACAGTGATCAACATTGTTGCCCCGTAAAAGCGTGGATCGGAGTTTGAATTCTGGTCGTGGCAAAGGGGCGGTATATTGCTGTACTCTAACCAGAGAAAAAAACTTGGGTCCAGTGCTTTTTTTGAAAAGTAGTTTGTTGTCTACTCTGTTTGAATGCTAATGTGATGAGCAATTATGAATGCTATTCTGCTTATATTACTATGTGACAATTGTGAAAGCGGCAACAACAGATGTTGGATTACCCGTCTATCTTGGCCATGACCAACAGTCGTAACTAATTTCATGACAAATAAGGAGAGATGATAAATGAGAATTCACACTGCATCTAAACGAACGAACACACGATAGCTCATTATTGAAGAAGACAAGGTATTTTGAGGTAATCCAACTTCATCCGCCTAGAGAAACTCCAGTACTCGCATTTATGAATTGCACTGAGCAGTCTATCTCCAGTTTTCTGTCTTTTA
>JTDE01001426.1:132440-149220 GCA_014338405.1 Paragonimus skrjabini miyazakii | reverse complement strand
TGTCGCAGTCAATGGCGGACCTGTATCCATACCATTTCTAGTTCTTCCACTTAGTCTTGTTTTAATAATTTTCAATCTTCTTAGTAACGTTTTCTTCTAGGGTATTCCACGTCACTGTTGAGGTGAGCGGCGGCCCGAGCCACAGTACCTTTTGGTCAGGCTCATGGCTGTTATGATGATGATGATGATGGTCTCCATCGTTCACCGGCGTACTGTTTAAGAACCGCATCGACCGCTATGTCTGGCGCGTCGATAGCTATACTTATTTCGGCGGTTGAGTTGAAGTGGTGTTGAAGCGGTAGCTATTGTATACGATTAAGCCATTCGATGGCTGTTGCGGACAACTCAACGTCCCCGTTGATACGGCCACGGAGCAGATAGGTTAAAGGCTGCGTAAGCTTAACGCATTGGAATGAACCGTCTGTGATAGTTTACTATTCCGTAAATCGACGAATGGCAGCGAGAGTTTTAAGATAGGGAAAATTGCGGATTACTTTTACCTTACTGATCAGCGGCTGAATACCGTGTTGATCAACGTGGTGTCCTAGGAACTATACTGTAGGCTGGTCAAAAACGCATTCCTCATTACTCTTTATAGGGAAAGGGCTATCGCAGATGCCTCTGATGTTCTTGAGAAGCGCTTGTTGTTGTGATGATTTAAAACGTACGTTCAGCAGACTGATTTTAAGAGGTGATGTGAGTTGCCAGGACAATAGGTTTTACTCAACTTGGAAACAGGCCACATTGATGCAATGCGAAATAGAGAATGCGATGTGCGATGAATAGTGCGAACTACCGAAAAGATACAAGCACAAGACATTCATCTCTCTAGAGAAAAACCAGTGAGACTTTCCTGGCTCACGGAGCACAAAATTTGAGTAATGATTTGTAAGGATTATGTCTCTCGACTCTTCAGAACGTAAGGTCTAACTCTCTGTTGCTGGTCCAGAAGAGTTTCGTCGACGTCGTTACTATTGGAATCAGTGTCACCACTGCCCTCAAACTTGAAAACAGAAAAAAACATTGAGTATGAATCAGGTGCTTCATTGTCCTCCTCTGCTTCTGCTTCGTTTCTCTTTCGGTATAATGAGTAATGAGAAATGCGTTTTTGGCCAAACCGTAGCAGATTTCTTCGTAAAATGGTTGGAACTATTTTACACGTCATATCGCTGGCAGGTCAGTGAAATTTCCAGGTTGCTACGATAGAGTTGGACTAACGGAATTATATTCACACAAACTACCCGTAAGAGTTTCTGCAATCTTGGGATTGATCGTCGCATAACCTACAGGCGACTGAACATTCGGACTGCGTCCTGGTTCTGCATCGGTGGTTGGCACGTTAACCGGTGAACGCACCATTTGCTCTTTTGGAGCAAGTTGATTGATAGGTACTGTTTACTTCTGACCATCTAAAGATCTTAGGTGGGCATTTTTGGGACTGCGTCCAATTAGTTCGAATTCATCAACTAGTGGTTCGCATTTAGATGAACGAGGGTTACGTCGCATGAAAACAGGCCCAGGAACTGTTGGTCAGCTTGACAGAGGTCGACTTTTTATTGCATCGGAACAACCATTCGGGTGGAGTAGCATTTGAAGCAGTGGATAACACGGAACAAATGGAATGAAGGGCGTCATGGAAGGCAACCTTCCACCCACTGATTGGGAGGGATCTGAATTTGGTAGCAGGCGTGATAGACTGCCAGAGAGTGCCGTTGAAATGTTCTACTCGGCCGTTTGACTGAGGACTATATGCCGTCGTTCTGCTGGTCACTATTCGTTTATCGTGTAGGAGGTGCTTTAATTTCTCGGAAATAAAATATAGTCCGCGGTCCTAATGGATGGATGGCATGTCAAAAGGCAACTGGCAGAAATGATGATAGTTGACGTTGTCATATCTTGACACGCAAGTGCGAATGAAAATCTTGAGTATTCATCAGTTATCGCAAGTGTTTGCTTCAGGAAGTCGAAAGCAAGGGCTCTTTGAAGTCAATATTCACTCGTTCGAAAGAACAGGTTGCATCGACTAGATTGCCGGTCGGTCTTTTGCAACACTTTGGCTTCTGTTCGGCAAAAATTGCACACCTGAATGTGATCCTCTTCACATCGTCCACCGAGAACGGCAGATTCCTGAAGCGCACAAAGTGAACAAGTCGAGTAACTCCAGAATAGCACAGAGCCATGCAGATCCTTCGAATTGACACTACACAGCTGTAACGCAGTACTTCTGCGGGACAATGTATCAACAACTTCATTGTCCGTAAGACAGGGATGGATTATTTTAAACATGTAACAAGAAAACTCGATATGCCAACGATGGATGTTATCTTTTTTTAATATTTGGTGATTAATGTCGTTCATGAAGGCGACTAATCCTTGACCCGTGACTAATTGAAAATGCGTGTCAAACAAATAATTACATCTTCCGATGGCTTCGACAATCGCGTAAGCTTTTTTCCCACTGGTGACTGATGTTACTCACTGGATTATAACGTTCGGGGAAAGAATTCAGACGGACTACCATTTTGTGTTAAGGTGGCAGCGATGGCAAGCTCTGAAGCGTCCGTTCCTATCACAAGAGACGCCTCCGGATTGACAGTTGTCTTCATGAAACGAGCAAGTTCATTTTTCAGAATTTTGTAGGATTCCTATGCATCATTATGTACAGGGTATATTTTATTTTTGACCACAGATTTAATTTTGTCAGAAAACTTTGATATCCACTAGGAATAATATGCAAAGAGACGGGCGACTCGCTGTTGGGTCTTCAGGTTTATTGGAGGTGCCAAGTTCACTACTGGTTGAAGCCTATCAGGGTCTGGTCTTATCAATCTATCATAAATGTACTCCAAGGGTCTGACCTGTTTAACAGCGATCACGCTCTTACTCTTGTTGAATGTTAATCCGTATTTATTGGTGGCTTTATAGAATCTTTACAGGTTTTTCTGATGGTGCTCTTCATCCTCGCCGCAAAGAGTAATGCTGTCTTAGAAAACAAGGGTAGCTAGGCGAGCCTCCACTCTGATAATCTGATTGATAACTCTGAAAACACGATACGCCATTAGTCACGCCGAATGGAATACGGCAGAACTGACGAAGATTCTTACATACCACGAATGCAGTGAAGGATTTATCTTTAGCTCTGATTGGTACCTGACGACATATACTCTTCAAGCGCATAGTACTGAAAACGAAGTAACTCGAGATCCTTGTAACCACTTCATCAATTTTTGGAAGTGGGTACACATCCAGAAGCATGGAGCAGTTCACAGTTCAACTTTGATCGATAACCATCTTACGTTTGTGCCGTGGGTTAGTTGTAACTATGACTTGGGCACGTCAGAGTGAGTTGGACGGCTCAATACTGCACTCTTTCAAGAGATTTTGGATCTGTGACTTGATGAAACATTCATCCGGAGCAGAATGTTATCGCGATTTCGTACCGATTGGAGTGCAGTTTGGCGAGAGGTTGGCGGAAAGGTGTGGTGGAACAGTGCATGCGGCGACAAGATTACACAATGAAAACGATTCATTGCTGTCTCCAAGCAGGATTTCTATTTTTTTATGCAGACGCAAATGGCCATGCTTTAATAGCACATCGGCACACAAATTTGACAACGCTGTACGTTTGAAATGCGAATAATCGAAATTCTTTTAACGTGGGGTTACGCAGCCTTACCCGTGAGTGTGAATTGTCGGACGAGTTGAAAACATGGTTATAGGACTCAGTGAGTGTTCCACCTTAAAACATTGCTTCTGAGCGACATAACTAGAAATATAACTGTCGGAATTATCAGTATCTACTAAAACCTGCCGATATATCTTATTAACAAAAACCTGTACAACTGCACTTGACAGACACTGAGGAGCGGCGGCCATGGTTATCTAATGTGGCACTGGATGTAGCTTGTCCTGTGTTGATCAACATGCTTCCTGATGGTGTTCCTTTTTACTACAAACTTTGCGCGCTACGTCCTTAGCCGGACACTTCAAACAGAGATGCCTGTCGTAACAGCAGAAGTAGCACCGCTCGCCTGCTGCTGCAGATATTCCAGATTCCTTCAGGAAAAATTCAAGGTGTTTTGGCTAATCTGGATTAAAAATTGATGCCGAATGCGAGGTCATGCAGACGAAATGGATTGGGTTTTTAATAAGCCATCTCCAGGGATCGAGCAGTTCGTAAGCTGCACCCAAATCGAGCGATTTGTTTTGCAATAGGCGCTGCGGAATGTTGCTAGACCACATTCTACCAACAAATGCGTCGCGTATCACAGCACTCTGGTTTTATTCAGCAGAGATTGATTTGAAAGCACAGTCTTTCGCCAAGTATTTCAGAGCTTAAAACAACCAGTCCAGACTTTGACTTGTTTCTTGTTTGTGAATCGATAACAGATGTCGAACAAAACCTCGTTCTTAGGTTTTACAGAAAGTTTTCTTGGAGTAGTAAGAGCATCATCAATTGTTTTGCTCTCAGCCAGACAGCGTATGAAATGTAGTTGATGAGAACATCAAGTTTGACAATCTAATTTAGAGGATTTGTTGACGTAAGTTCTGAGTGTATGAAACCAACAGTTCCGAATTTTCAAGAAGGTTTAACATCCAGGATCAGCATCAACACTTTCCGGACGCGGAATCTTGAACATCGCAAAACGAATAAATTGTTGTGTATCAGGTATTCGTCGAGACATGCATTAGACAAAAACAGGAAAACTGAGAACCCGAAATGTGGGCTTTCTTCATTTTACAATTGCGGAATAGAAGCCGAAGCGTGAGAGAGAATGGAAATGTGGAGTAGTTTGATAGGACCAGTACGGTCACTCGTAGGTTTACGGACTTCAATCAAGTATGTGTCGACTACAACAGACAACGTATTTACTCTGATTAACTTACGCGTTATATTTCATTGTACTCAGATGTGGTTTGTGTAGACTTAGATCACCTGGTCCGTAGCATAGTTCACTGGACATCCAACGAGTTAATTCAAGGACCATGTGTATCACTCACATCGGCTGAAAATGAATTACTAGTTCATATTATGTCCCCTAATAGCCAACCCCAAATGACTGCCTTATAACACGTAACGTATGCACAGTAGGTGAAAATGCACTCCGAGGTTGGGGGACCAAATGCATTATCATACGACAACTTTTACTGAAAACAATGGAAAACAATGCATGGTTTAACCAATGTAAACAACTCTTTAGATTGCTGTGGTCTGCAGACATATAAGTGATCCTATACACTGCAAAAAATTTATAACGCCCACGGACTACGGCCATTTCTCTATAGCCTGCGATATATTTTCCCCGAAAATGTATCAT
This sequence comes from Paragonimus skrjabini miyazakii, assembly GCA_014338405.1. Taxonomy (NCBI): domain Eukaryota; kingdom Metazoa; phylum Platyhelminthes; class Trematoda; order Plagiorchiida; family Troglotrematidae; genus Paragonimus; species Paragonimus skrjabini miyazakii. The sequence continues at coordinate 143,902 of JTDE01001426.1, read as the reverse complement.
GCTATTAAACTGTCTCTGAGTTTGCTATAAAATGTGCAATGTAGTAGTTCATCTTTACCTGTCACGAAAAATACCTATTGCCCCTGAGTAAGCGTATTGAACGTAAACCATACCGTAGACCATATAGTTTAAGTTTAGGTCAGACTTTCAGCGGGTTCAGTGGGATTTTGGATGTTCCGTATCCCGGAACGGTAAATCACGAGGCCGGGGACGGTAAGCCTGAGCTGTAAAGGACACACACGCCGATTTGTTCGTGGGTTCGAGGCTGGACACCTAAGTCGTCTGGATCCAATCAGTGTATCTTTCGATGTCTAGCGAGCCTCTGTTGACTAGGATGACAGTTATTGAAAATAGGATGTAGCATCACTTTTGGAGATTACAACAAATACCAAGAACATCAATGAGGTTATGAATTTTACAGTCTCTCAACTAAGTAGGAATTTGCTAAGACTAGAACGGCCCCCAGAAGAGCAACTGACAACCTCAACTGGAACTTCACTGCAGTGATTTACGACCCTGCGAGAAAAAAACTAGCTGGTAGCGGGTCTAAGGTCGGAACTTGTACAGCTGGTCATGACCTCCTCGACTGTTATCGGACGCTGAGGCAGACTTGCTGTACGAGCTCTACACTAAGAAAACTTGTGTAAGGATTAAGTCGCCGCAGAGTCTTTGAAACTCAAGTGGGTGGAGGTCAAGAAATTCAAGATGACTTGTGAGAGAAATACGGTGGGTCAGTGACTATTTTGGTGGCCAGTCGCAGGGCGCGTTTATTGATGAGTATGGCTCCCCTCAAACCGGTAGACGCAGCTTGATTGGTATACTCGGTCAATGGTCTCCTATATACCCCGCAGAGTGTTTGTTCATTCGGGAAAGCGTTTTCTACCACCCCGAATTTCAAATTCTTATTTAACAGTTTGGTGATGGTAAAAGAAGGATAAACTAGATGACAACCAGCTTTTTTCAGTCAGCTTTCGATATTTCTATTGCACTGTGTACAGTATATATCGCGAATGGCCTCTCGGGGTCCCCTCCGAGTGACATTTTATTATTTGGGGTCGTTCATAGGGTTTTTCAGTAATCTGTTCAGCATCCAATACTATCATGATCACCCGACAATGCACTGGGACCACTAGTCTTCTGGATTTTAAGTTTGTCAGCGTAAAAACGGAAGGTGCTGAAAATAAGGTCGGTGAGATGATTGTTATATGTCAGGAGTTTCATAGGACCAAACACGAATCCTTGGGATGCACTTACGGGGATTGACGAAGTAAAAAATTACCCAATCCGACTTTTACTCTTCCAATTCTGCTATCAAGGAGAGACGTGATTCAATACAAAATCTCATTTGGTATACCGTAAACCCTCAGTTTATGTACAGGAGGGTCGTGTAAGACACGGTCGGAAAGTTTGGCGAAACCGAAGAAAACGCCATCCCTATTGTATGTGACCTCTACTAAACTGTCCAGAAAAAATAGCAAATTAATTGCGTATTATTGGTCAAAAAGGGAGCCATGCTGATTAGAGAAGGGGTTATTTAAGGGAATGTGTTGAAGGACGCCTCGTTTTAAAAAACGCGTTATTTTGTCTGGGATGCTGATGATACTAATCAGCCGATAAATAGCATGATTGTCGATCGCCCGTGTTAAATGCATACCTGATAGTTGCCTGTCGCATGCTTTGGAAAGAATGCGTCAGGCCCTATTTTACCAAAAGGGTTGAACCTAAATAACAGATCCTGAAAATCGAACACAGAGAAGTCAACTGTCAGAAGTGGATGCTGAAAGTTCCGTCGCGGAGAAATGAGATACCATTTCGGTGGTACCACATGGTAGACTGCTGAATAGTTTTCCTTGAATAAGTCAACAACTTATTAGGGGTTGAAGTTTTCCTTTTCGGGCAAGTGCAGAGAATATGCGGCAGACTTGTTTTTCCTCTGATGGCTCATATATCTGAATAGAAAGTTTTTCATTTTCAGGGTCTACCAGGAGGGTTTTTGTCTGCATGTGCTAGGTGTGCTGACGGACTTACTGTTTGCACCTGTTTTCTGTAGTGCAAAACGCCTGTAGGTCCTGCGGTTTGACCGTTAGTTTCGGTTTAAAGATTAAATGAGAACATGTCTCAAGACGGTGGTCTGTGTTCCACTGATGTATTACTGTCTATCATGATGGTGTGTTCCGCGAAAGTGGTAAACACTAGGAAGACCCATAGTCTGCGAGTAAAAGAGGTTTCATCTGCCTCGTGAACAAAACTTCAAAGAATGACAGGTCAAATCCACCAAGTTAGATTGGAGGCTGAGTGTACTTAGGAGGCTTCTTTGGGCTTTAAAGTCTGCTTTCTGGAAGTGTCGGACTGACATCTGTTACAGCTTTTGCAGCCAGTAGCGTGTAACATAAAAAGGTTAGTAGTAAATAGTGGTTTCATGATCACTCTACCTACCAAGTGGTAACCAAACCACAGAGAGTGTCTGTCCTGGACATATACCCAATCTTTCTCACCGATCATCGTTGTCGGGGATTATGAGAATCCGAGCCATGAGTTCACACGACGTGTAGATACCCCACTGGGCTTAGTTGTGTCAAAATCATTCATACCAAGGTGGGAACAGTACCGTGAAAACGATAAACCGTCTGATGCGGCAAGAAAAGCCTCATTGCCAGATGCTGTGCATGAGTTAATGATATATCACACTGACAAGGTACGTGTCAAGGTTATGGAGTTGAAGTTTGAATTAGAGTGCATCCCATTTATCTGAGAAGGTAAATTCTCCAGTTACTGTTGACGGAAGATTCTAGTTTAGGAAGAGAGCAGTCTCCCATGCTTCCACAAGAGTTATCTATTCAGTGCAGCAAGTGCCCAGAAACGTTTAATTCATTGTTAGTTGTGTCCGGTGAAAGCCATGTTGCTGTGAGCTTGAATGTAAAGGTTGGTCTCATGGATCAGCCGTCTAATTTTTGACAGTGTTTATAAGGCTGAGATAATTAGTCCCCATGCATTTCGAGAGCTACTTTCTCATTTGACTGGGTGCAAAAGAGGCGAAAGAGCGCGAGAAAGGAGTCTTATTGTCGGGGAAGTCGCCATTTCCCCAAAAATCTGATGTGACAAGAAGGCAAACAAAATACACTGTCAGCGATCTTCACCGTTGCTATAGTTGTGTACTTCTCCGGTCTCCATGCGCCTTCTCAGCCATTGTGACAATTGGTGTCATCCTGACTACACACCTAGACTGGACTTTTGTCTGGTCCATTTTTTTGGCCTTACTTTGTTGTTAGTCGCAAACCCTATAAATACGAACGGGTTTGTGACCATATTGTCTTCGAGCTGAGCGACATAAAGAAGCTCTGTTTGACGATCAGTCTTTTTCCTGTGTTCATGCGGTAGCCTCGGGTAAATGGGTTGGATTGAAAGAGATTAACTGACCGCGTATACTTCGTGCTCTGTCGTTCATTACGGTTATCCGTCACGCTGTTATCCGCCGTTTCGTTAACCGTTATTCCATTTCCGTTTACGCGCTTGTACGCCGTAGATCCAGTTACAATACTTATTGAAGGCAGGGAATGTGTGGACGGTGACTGAGCATCACACCTTTTGTTGAAAAGTATCGGGTGCCTTATGACGACTTGAGCGTCCTTGTGGGGCGTCTCGCCAGCCTCTGTTGGTCCGACGTTGACAGTTTTCTAACCGCCTCTTGAGTTCCTGAAAGATGCTTAGGATTTTTGCTTCTACAAAAACTTGGAAACTTTTGAGTTAGAAGAAGACTCAGTTAGAAACGATTCCAGTCCACTCGAGGAAAATGTCGTTGGAGTGAACCACATATTAATCTTTCGGAGTATTGGAGGTGACCTCAGCCGGTTCATGTGGTTTTTGAGCTTGGGGTTGAAGTCACTTGTTTTTGAAGCGAAAAGGCCGAATATAAGAAAGAAGATCGAAGATTTGTACTACCCTTGTGGGCTACTTTTTTCAACCCACACATCTCTGCTGGTGGTTAACAATCTAAAGGGACAGAGATAACCATTTCTATTGTAGATAATGGCCCATAGGTCAATCCGCTGGGAGACTTGCTTTGACTTGAAACCTGGGGTCAGCCTTTATCTGTGACCTCATCCTAGCAGCCCGACAGCAGTTCTCCCGCTGTTGCAAACAACGATTAATCGAACATACTTTTAGATCACCGTGGGCCGCCTCCATGCCATCGCTTCGTCGAACACAATCTCCGCGCTCGGCTTTCCTGGTAACGTCACAAGAAATCTGGGCTACTTGTTACTAGCTTTTAATTATCGAAGTCTTTTTGGAAACCGATTTTTTTAGATCTGAAGAGAACGGAGTACTGCCTTATGCTACGGACGATAGATCACAGCAAAAGAATATGAAGAAAAAGGGGGGGTGCAAGAATGTGTTCATCTGGAAACATAAGATATCCTCGGAAATGTTGAGGTGCAAGACTACTAAATTGATACGGATAGTATAATCTTCGCGTTCTTCTCCGTTGTCATTAAGTTGTGTGCTAGTGAATGTGTAGAAGGTAGTGATATTCATCCGTCAGCCACGTAGCCAATATGGTCATATACACTATCGTTGAACTCGTGGATTTTCCACTTGTTCCATTATCGCGCCAGTGACTCCCACTGATGCTAAGATGCCAAACAATCATGAAGAAACTCCGCAAACTCTAGCCAGAAACAAAAGAAAAAAGGGGGTCGAGAGGACTTAACTACTGAAAACTGCACTCAAACATTCAAAATCAGGATGCCTACACTTTGCAACTAAATAGCTAGGCTATAAGCGAAAGTGAGGTGCCGTCAGCAAGACAGCTTCCTTACGGTTTTCACCGCCCTGCGTCATTAAGTGCACTCATCTTACAGACAACTCGGCTAAACAACAACATTCACACCACTGAGCTCGATTAGCCGCCATCTCACCTAACGTCTCAAGCCACCGACTCTGAGTCGTTAGGTCACCATCCCAGAAAATGAACCCGACTTACATCGGCCAACCTCTTAATAAACGACTTCATTTCTCTATGCCAGGTTATCATCAGTTCTGTTCGTACGATATGCCATTCAGCCACCACATCGGCATAAAATGCTCAGTGTAGTATACGACTAGGTTGCATCCATTTAGAGATTGAGCAACAGGACACATTTGCAAATCACTATCAAATACCCGCTTGCTATCTTTTTCATCGCTTGACCACTGGTGTCGCCTAATATAAGAGATAAAACGCACATCCCTGCGGTAAACTGTTTGAAAACGGTTCACTTCTACCCAGAGCCATCAAGTCTCCCAGCCGTAAAGTAACACAGCCTTATACACGTGCCCTGTGTGCTTCAGAGAGATACCTCTCTGTCATCAGGAATGTCCCAGATTAGTGAATACCGCCCCAACCATAGAGGTGTGGTCTTGTTTCATTTTCTATACTTTTGTTGTTGTTAATGCAGCTTGCACCTGCAGTTGATCAAAATAATATGCAAAGTTGGTTGCAATACTTAGCTTGCACGCCTTCCACATCATTGTGAAGTGTATTTCTGTCGCTTTAGCCATTCTGTACTTTCATTCACTCGTGAATAATACAGTTCCTTATGCTACCTTCGGTATCTTTTGGTTTCAGGACTCAGTAAACATAGGTCACCTGTCTAGTCATCTTCACTCATGTCACTTTATAAGGGATTATAATTCGTACATAACAACACACCCAGTTCCGCATGCTGACAGACATGTGAAAGAAATCGGCAACTTTCTAGGACCTGGAAAGTGCGCTAATCTGTGGTTAAATAACAAAATCTTGGAATCTAGAAACGAGTTCGTGCACTCAAAAGGATGACGAGCTGAGGGTTATTGCCACGTACTTTCTCTTTCTTGTCTGAACTGGTCGAGCGAAGCTGACCTACCTTATTTAATTTTGCTCAACCATGTGTTCAAGATTGCATGTTACCAACAACAAACAGTTTGCTTTGACGTTGTTTGTTGTATGGAGTGTTCGGCTCAACGCGGTTTGCAAACTCAAAGTTCACAAGGTAGCTAGTACAAAAAAAAAGAGAACGTTATGAAATTAACTGCTGATCATCGTCATCATAGTAGCCATGAACCTGACCAGAGGGTACTGTGGCTCGGGCCGCCACTCACCTCAACAGTGACGTGGAATATCCTAAAAGAAAACGCTGCTAAGAAGTTTGAAAACTATTAAAAGAAGCCTAAGCGGAAGAACTAGAAATGGTGTGGATGCAGGTATGCCATTGACTGCGACACACCGCCATCTCGAATAGCGTCTCCAACCAGCGGTTTGAGTGATCACGAGGACCCCATCCAGGCAAGCGACACCTACCCACTTTGTTCAATGGAGCAGTCGGGGTCTTCGTATTTTGTGACCATGTTGTTGCTTGACCACCATGTGGTTTCACCCAACTAGTGGTGGTCTCAGTATGTAATGCCCGGTACTGAGATTTTCCTTTTAAATCTGTAACTGTTTTGTGTTTTTACCACAAAAAATGATTATCGTTGTTTTGTTTTGTAGCTTCAGCTCATGAGAGGATCTGCGCATTAAAAACAATCACTTTTGTCAGAAAGCAATTTTATCTTCAACGACATGATTTTTCTGCTGTTCTCTTTGTTACTCCTTTCTGATATTGAGGCATCAGGTAAGTGAACTGTTTCCATATTTTTACGTCTACGATAATACATTTGTACACAAAGCTTTCTGATTATTCACACAACCCCTTTAGCGACTTATCTGTTTGTAAGTGGCATCGCATCCAAAAGCTGGAGATGTGTGTTGTTATGACGAACCCCGTTAGACTTGTAATTTTGTTCTTCTTTGTTAAATTGTAATCACTTCTGCCCTATCAGCTGTGCATGAAGTTTGGTAGTAGTAGCTCGAACGGCATGTGCAGAAACTTGACTCACTTGATCGGAGTCGATTAGGCGCCTTCTGTTCCGATAACACACCAGGTGAGTTAATTTTCTGCTTCTACACCACAAGGTGTTTACTCTCGTTAGACATACAAACTCACGTACGCTGGGTAGTGTCAGGCTGTTCACATTCAGACAGTAGTGATTACGGTAAATGGAGTCGAATCTTCAACCTTATTATTTGTTCTCTACTACTATACTACTTTGATCTCTTCATTCAGTTTACATCTGATCAACTTCTACTATCCGCGTTCTAAGTTCCCAGGGCTCTAAGGTAAAAGTGACAAGTAGTGAAGTATTTACCTTCAATATTTCACTTTATCCTATTTCGGTTAGTTAGTGTGCGCAATATTGATAAACTTATCGTGGACGATGATCGATAATCTATTAAATTGTAGTAATGTAACAAATAAATAGAACGTGCACAGAAGCAGAATGATTCGGAGTAGTAGCGTAAAAAGATACACTGCGGACAACGAAAGAATGCTGACGGCACGGATGAAAATATTAGCAATCAAGTTAGAAGAGAATCGGAGTACTGATCCACGAATGACTTACTGTCTGCGGTAATCGTTCTCCTAGAGTTTTGTCGAAACAATCAATGAGATGTATTGAGAGGCGTTTTGGTTGTGTTATCTGAATTACGATAGTGAATATCAAAGAGCGCTGCGTGTTGTTGGTAATTACGTGATATAGTAGGTGATATTTTGTTTTAAGGCAGTTCTTAATGGAGGCTCAGTATCCGTTGAAGTATATCCGCACCAAATGTAGAATGAATGAAGTCAAACAGTTTAAGCCTTTGGTTTGTCACGTTGGTTTGTTTACAACCGTCAAAGAGCACTCGAGTTGAGTGAACTGTATATTTTTGCCCCTTCCCCGTAACGCCTTGTCCTCATAAGTAAAACTGACTGTTAAAACCTGACAATTAACAAATCAACAACAGCGATGTGGGCACTTGTGTTTCCACGACTGGAGGCATACGATAACCTACAGCAGCTGTAGTTGTCTTCTGCAGCTCTGTCTTTATTGTACAGCGGGGCCCTTTAAAGTTTTTTTTAACCTGAATTAGTATATTGTAACTCAGCGGACGGATTCCATCAGGTGAACGAACACTCCGCTGTGATTAATGTATTGTTGGAACTTGGGGTCATAGAGTGGATTTAGTTTGCGTTGAACACTTATTTGGTTTGGATCCAGCTTGACGACACAGTGTAACATCCTACATCCAAAAATCTTGACGACACACGTTGAAAGCGGTGTACGCTTTTGCGATTTTTACAACTGTCGTGCCTTGTTTCGACTGAGTCTTCCTGTAATTGGTTACGTTGTCTGCGTATACCAAATTTTCGAATAATGATGTTGACTGAAATCTAGGTGCTGACAGCGTGTAAAGAGACGATGTTGATTTGTTGTCTCTAAGAAAAGCTCCGTACACTGATGTTATCTGAGCAACTCATGTTCAAACAGGACGTCAGAGCGTAAATCTTTGAGGGCAAATAGCTCGGTGTCATTAAACAACATGTTTAATAAAATTGTGTTACTCAGCGATAAACAGAAGTGGCGTTGATGACACCATTTTTTTTATTCTTCGAAATCTTCACCCACCTACGGTGTTCACAGATAACCAGGAAAGATGTATAATTCTCGGAACTGTCCGTATCATCAGAGCTTTGTATAGGGTCGTCGTTGCTGAGAATCTCGGTGATGAAACTATTTGAAAAACAGCCAAACAACACTGTGACCTTTAGAAAAATGAACGTGTGTATTTACTGCTAAGGTGATGCTGATCAACATTTCTTTTAGAAACACTCTTCCTTTTTTCGGGACTTGTACGCAACCCCTTTTGCCGGACATTTGGGGGCATCGGTGATGGCTTCAACTGCAGAAGATGGTAGTAAAATCAGCAATAACGAAATCATTGCTTTCGAAGACAGTGGCGGGACCTGGATTATTAACAACAACTTAGTCATTAAAGATGGAGGCACATGGTAACATTGATCTCGAATCTAGGTGAAATTGCGAGAGCTTATTAGTCATTTCGTTTGTTTTTGTCTGTTCAGTGGTGTTCCTGAGGTTCAGTGTTTTTCGTTCCAGAAGCCTTTTACATCTGTAGTTTGATAGAATATCCGTGATAATCGCACCCCGAACAACGTAGTCGTGGTGTTATTATGCAGTGATTGCGCACAATGTGTAGTCTTTTGCTTACAAATTTAATTTTTGTTCGAATTGATCAAGTTTTTGACCCTTCTGCTTTATTGTTGCTGACACGTTTTGTGCAAACAATTCGTTTTTCGGACAGGCATACACAAATTCTAGGTTCACCATAGTTGTTCCCAAACTGTAGGAGATTGGTTTATAAACAGTTGATTCGGTTTACTCCCTTGAAATCCTCTGTCTATCTAGTTGATGTTCTTTGATTGACTACGTGGGATTCTTGAAGGTCTCATACGATTGTCTCCATACGTTAGATAAATAAGGGTCCATGTCAAACCGTTTCAATCGTAGAATTTAATCTGTTGGAATGTGTTATAGAGGAAATTGCTGATTATTCAAAGGATCATGCAGGAGCCGATTCAGTAGAAGAGACTGGTGCTAAGTGAATAGGCTTTACTCGTTTCATTGTTATTTGAAAGTGGAAAAAAGATAATTCTGAGAGGCAAGAAACAGTAACTGCGTAAACATTCAAAACATCAAAATCGACGTTATATTCGCTGTATACTTTTCCTGTTGTAGTTAATGGCAGCTGTTCATGTTTGTGACCGAGTGTGCTTGCTGGTTCAAATTTTTGTTAGATATACGTTTGTTTATTGCCTCCTCGCATGTCATAACCTTTTTTTTTATCACCAGCACCCAATCTGCTGGCAACTTATAGTCTACTAACGAATTGGAGCTTTTCAATGTCACTATCATGGTTCAGACATTTAGAATCAATCATGCAAGTTACAACTGATCTGAACAAGAATAACATGCGTCTCCTTATACGTGATCAGTTGCCCTATCTGTTAGCATCTCCAACCACATGTGCTAGCTTCTTATCTGTTTGTTCATCGGTCTTGTGATGAGATGGTTAAGATTTTTCGTATTCATTCTACTGCTCTTGTGCACGATTGATCTCTACCGATTCAGCTTGGTTACATTTGAAAATGGTAGAGATAATTGGACAGAGACTTTTCTATTACTATTTAGAGCTTTTAACCGTTGATTTCTGCGTGACTAGCTCCGTTACGGTTTACATACTGTTTTCTTCCTGTTTTTTCTCTCTCTCAGGAAGATGCAAGCAGAACGGTATGCTCACTTGGCACAAGGAAACTGTGAATCAAAGGGGAATCTCTTTCGACAAGTTGGTCGTAAACCGATCCAGACCCGTTGAAGCGGTCTTTGTGCTCTATCCAAGTAACACTGACGTGAGTAATACGCTATCTCGCCCATATTTTTGACCAGTTTGTGCGGTTTGCTTTCTGTTCTTAGTCGTTCGTTTGGAACGTGATTTCCGGATCAAACGACGTTTTTGCGCTTGGTTTCATTGTTGAATTCATCCACATCTTTGGACGCCATCGCAAAATGAGTATGACGATCAAGCTATTTTTAAGCTTTTCCCATTTATGTCAGCTTCGTTTGTCATTGTGCAGATGAATGGAAAAAGAGATTATGAGGTCAAGAAAGTTAGTATCCTACAACAACCAAAATGTCATTTGTTGTTACTAACTCGTTTGCGAGTTAGCTGTGCCGTTTATGCCAGGTTCAATGGGGTCCGTAAATCAGTACTTTTGTTGAGAGCAGCCACTGGAACTGTGTAGAAACTTCGTGTGTATTAAACTCCCGGATGTCATTATACTTTTATAAAGTAAGGTAACAGGCAGTGTGTCTAGTGATGAAAACATGCACCACTTATGCTACCTTACGTTGTAAAATCAAAATATCACTTGAACAGAGTTTTTTAACTGCCTCAACGAATACTGGGTTGGTCAATGCATTTCTAACACTCGTATTATATGTTGACACTCAGAATGAGTTTTGTAGGAGTTCTATGACTGCGACCGTGAATAGAATTCGATACCTCTACTCTTGATTGAATAATTTGCCCCTTAGATCGTACGGAATGAATTTCAAAGGTATCGGTTTTTTGTTAGTGCCATACAGTTCAATAACAGTAATGTTAGTCGACGTCTTCGGTCGGTTCTGATTTTAAGAACTACTGCGACTAGATTTCATCTGGTTACGTTGCATATCGCATCCGGAACGTTTGTCATCCGATTAGTCGATATCTGGCTTGCTACGCTGGCTCACAGGAATGTGTGTTGTGTGTGATTTCAAAGTGACATACGGTTGTCGATTCTTACTATGATCGAGTGACCCAGTTATTAGAATAGCTCGGCCTTGTGAAGTGACCTTCGCAGTGACGCTTGGCCAGTTAGCTAACTGGTTTTGGTGACCGGGCTCACTGACCGAAACCTTTGTGTTGTGATTACAATGGAAATGAATAATGTGGACTGGATGATAACGGCTGGTCGGTCGAATCGGGAGAATTGGGTATAGATCAGCAGAGTGAGTTTGTTTCC
>JTDE01001426.1:104532-127759 GCA_014338405.1 Paragonimus skrjabini miyazakii | reverse complement strand
TATGGCACCAGCTTGCGTTTACCTGGTCAGCTACTAACCTATTCGAACAATGCAACCTCTCCTGATCCGACAAACTACGTAAGTCGCTTGCAGTATTTCATATCCTTATCAACCTTATCAACCACCACGATTACAAATCTAACGCACCAACTATCCTAACAAATTGAGTGACTGTTCGCACGTATTTGTCAGCTATGACAAGCTCCACGACTTCCTACAACCAGCGTACAAAGGTCCGTATCGTGTTCTGAATCGTTCGGACAAACATTATACGTTGGATGTCGGTGCATCTCGCAACAACATACTGATTGATCGTCTCATTCCAGCGCGACTTATGGAGGAATCAACTCCAACTGACTCGAACACGCTACCTGAAACAAGTACCTACAAAACTAAATCCGGTCGATCAGTACGTTTTCAAGATCGACTTGTGTTCACTGTTTCACCATAACCTCACAGCTGATGAGAGGCTATGCAGCCGTCGTTTCGCCCTCTCATGCGGCCCATCACGTGACAAGCCGTCTAGTCTAAGTGACGCTCACTGTCCCAACCTGCACATGATGCCCACACATCCATCGGCCCGAAAACCCTCTTCCACATCCGAACGCACGCACGAGGTCATCATCTGCACATCCTGCCAATTGGAACGCTCCAACTGAATGTGATTCAGTGCTGTTGGTACACGGGCACGATTGGACTCTGATCAGAACAGAAAGCCAGGGCAACTGATCAGTGCAAGGCACGGTCCACACGAGCGCCGCTGCGTTAAGCTTGTACACCGTTCCCAACACTACAGATCCAAACCATTTGACTTAACCTTCTCACTATCATTGAGATAACGTTATTTGTTAGTGGGTACTCAAGCTATCACGGTTAAAAATTCCACTACAGTAGTCTTCGTTTGGATTTCACAAATGGACCGCGCAGCGTGCAGTAATGCTGATTAGCCGAATGAGCTTGCTAGATTCTCTTGACCCAGAACGACTTCACTTTCATTAGATATTTGGAATGTTCTTTCTGGTGTTTAGCAGCTCTAGGAAATTTTCTGATATCTAGGTTTTGTTTAATCCGTTGACCGCTCTGTTGTCTGCCCGAATTACCAGTGAAATTACGGCCCGCTGTCAGACGGGGTCTACGAGATTGTAACTGTAAAGTTCTCATTTTAAACTAGTTTGGTTTGCATGGTTTAGCGCAAGTACCTTTAGTTCCCAGACAGCCAAATTTGGCGGTCCTTGCTTCGTCATCCAGTAAAATTGCGAACGATGCAGCTGCATACTAGCACATGATTTGAATCTAACCATTTGTTCTAGTTCTAATAGTAATCCTAACTGAAGCTACCACCGGTAGTTAACAGCCGTCATCTGTTCGCTATCAGGTCTGATCTGTAGAAAGTGGACATCAAACGGATCATTGATGTGTACAGTGCCCAAAGGCGATACTAGCTAAAGATAACTTGTGCTGACCGTAAAACCGATGTAGTCGCCGTCACTGTTTGAACGACATGACGCTGATCCAAACCTGTTATCTAAGCAAGATTCGATACCACTCAGTTGGTCCACCCGGACGTTCATTTCGACCTAACCTGAATCCTAGTCTTCCCTGATAGCATTTCCACTGCATTCAATAAATGGACGTGATAACCACATTTTATAAAATTTGGCACCTAGAACTGTTTGTAATAAGCTGCTAGAGGAAAGTCAATCTGTCAATGTGACAGATATTGCTGACCGGTACACTTTAACGTGATCGGCAGCGGTGGTTGTAGTCGCCTAAAGTGTGTGTAGAATAAACAGGTGGACATTTTGAGTAGTCTCGAATTCCAGCCTCTGACGTGCAACACATCTCATCCTTCAAGTTATCTAACGTTCGAATGAGGCGGCTCGCTGACCGAAGTGTTTTATAGTACGAATGTCAAAGACATCTAGTTATTACTTCGGATATTCCTATTAAATCTTAGAACACGAAGTTTAGCAAACATGTTTCTTCAAGCTGTTCCAGTTACAAAATGAGAAAATTAAATTAAAAACAGTCACATGCGAAGGTTGGTGTTGGTCAGAATTCTCACTCTTGCTGTTATGTTCGTGAATACTGATTGGATGTTAACTACCTACGTATCGATCAGGTGAGTCAACTGATGGCCAAGGCAGCTTAAGCGATTTAACGAACTTTCTTCGTCCTCACAAGGTTGGGTTACGTACTCGAATGACGATAGCCTCGGTGGTGGCCAGCGTTCGCTGGCGAATGGATTTTGACCGATTCGGTGGTGCTGCGTGAGGAAGCTGTCTTGCTGATGACGCCTTACTTTCACTTACGGTTCGGTTGTTTGTTTGCAAGGTGTAGGCGCCTTGATGTTGTATGTTTGAATGTAGACGTAGCTATTTTTAGCGGTTAGGTTCCCTACCCTCTCCCTTTTTTCTTCTCTTCCTAAACAGGATTTGTTTCTTACTCTTCATGGTTGTGTGGCAATTAAGCATCAGTGTGAACCACTGTCTATGATGATGATCATGATGATGATGATGATGACGGTGGTGCTGTGTAAATAACAGTGAACGACCAATCTACGTTGACCTGCTGATTGTTGTCAGCTCGATCACCTGTGGTGGCGCTAATGATTAGTTTTCTTTCATCTGCTCCGATCTCTGTTGAATGATTGTGGTGGATTGCCAGGCCGGAGGTGTGAGTATTCAAACACTCGGCGGAGTACCTCAACGCGGAAGGCAGACACGTCCACAAGCCCACAAAGATCGGATGGCGGACAACGGGGGCAGTCGGATGAGTCATCGCTCGGCCGGATCGGATCAACGGGCGAGACATGGCAGGCAGAATAGAATGGACGACGAAATCGGAGGCTCGGTTATTCCAACACTCGGGGGAATATCTCGGCACCACCGTGGAATACGATCAAAGCCCACTGCGGATAGATGGAGAACAACACGGGCGACCGGACGAGCCATCGTTGAACGGAATCGGACCAATGGACGAAGAAGGGTAGGCGGAAAACCCCCCGATAGACGGTGCCGATCACACACCTAAACCGGGCAGAAGTGCACACGACGCGTGAACGGAAACCTGGGGCTGTTGTGGACTGGAATGCTGACTCATAAACGCGAGCGCGCGCGTAGCATGTGAACTAGCGTGTTGGACAATAAAGATTGTGCTTTATTGGACGCCTTTTCGCTACATGGTGTTCTCTGATTCATCTAGACAACTACGACCCACGTAATTTACTTGACAGCTGCTAACGAACAAATAAATCATCAAAAAATACTGTGTAACGAACAAGCCCGTTTTCAGCGATTCATCATCAGGCTAAATACATCACATTTATATCCTGAATTTTACAGTGGAATCATTAGAGGGTGTAAGTGGGGAACGGGTAGTTAATCGGGTCAATCAGTTCAGTGTTACGCTGCAATCAAGTATCCACTTGAAGTGTGGGTCTTGACAGGCTAACAGGGTGTTGGGTTGGCCATGGCAGATCCAACGCTTGAACAAAACGTTTCTGGGTGCACAGGGATGGGTTGTATAAGCCCTTTAATGATTCCCCTGTAAAATTCGTGATATAAATGTGATGTATTTAGCCAAGTAAATCATCATAGGTGAGTTTTGGCCGAGCACTTTATCCTTCACATCAACGGCGAATTGACGAATAAAACCATCGGTCTGGCTGCGTTGAAAGTTCTCTCAAGGGAACTAGTAAGTCGACGTGTTAGTGATCTGGCCAGTGTATCCCTTTTGTATGGCAGTCGCACGAAAGTGGGCTTTCTATCAACCCCTTGAATCTGTACGGATACGTGAGCTGCTTTCATATGTTTGGTCACGAAGTTGTTAGGGTAACCATTTTCATGTGCAGAACGGGCTACAAACTAGCTCGCTTCGCAAGCGTCTGCCGAGCAGAATATTCTGGTTCTGCCCATCAAACATTCGACTACGTTTCGTTTGTATTTCACGCAAAGGCTACCGTACAGGCCTGGTCAAGTATTCTTACGATAGACGGAGTATGTCCAACACTCATCATTCCTTTGACCCAGAGCGACGTCCAGGAAATGGAAAGAGTCATGTGGCTTCAGTTCTGAGGAGAAATTCGTCAGCGGAGGTGCATAGTTGAACTCCTTCAAAATATCGGCTACGCTGACAGATGAACGTGTGATGGTGGACGTATGGAGCTGATGTCCATTTGACATTCACAAACATAGACGATAGATAATGTGAATTTTGACCAGCATCTATTTATATTGACTCGCGCTCTAGGCGTAAATAAAGTACACGGTTCCATAGCCTCGGTCCTAGAAGCTGGGACTTGCTGAGAGACTGCAGATGAGATCGACTATATCCTTTCTGGGTCCTGTAGAAAATATGTGTTGAAAACAAGGCTAGAAAGGGCCTAAAAGCTAAAGTAGATTGAACAGTAGAGAAGAGGCGAACAGTGCAATGTAATTTCGCCTATACACATCCTACTGAATGCATCTGATAAGTTGAACCGCGTTGTACCACTGGACCGTCGACACATTTTGGGATCAATAGTAATGCGACCCCGTCACACTCAATCCTAGACGATGTAGAAACTGGAGTAACAGAGAGGCGTAACTTTTGCTCTCCGAACGATTGTGTGGTAACATATGTTGTATGGAATATCAAGACAAAGACACATTATGTGTCGGGGAGCTGGTTGAATAGAAGTTGGAGTTGAAGTTTGTCGATGGGTACCGTATGAAATCGCGTTTTTCTTTGCTTTTGGTTTGCTACAGTATTTCGATTATTAGCATCAAGTATTGTTTTATCATAGCATATATCGATTACTTGTCTGTTTATGCCATAACATGTGATCTTGCTGTCTATCTCATGTTTATAAAGTGCTTCCAACTGTTTCATGAATTATTGTGTGCGTCCGTCCTGTCTGCACCACTGACTGTCATTAGTTAGTTTTTTGATGTTGACACGAAGTTCTGTGTCACATCTAATTCGCCTCGTTTCGGTTTCATCCTCTACTGTTTCCACCCTCTATATCATTTCGTTTGATGATAGTCACTTCTGTGCACCTCTTCTTCGTCAAATAGATTAAATCCGTTTCATGGGAGCATAACGGTGAACCAATTAAAGTGGAAGACAACCCAAATAGAGAAGTTCACTATACAGTCGAGCCAGAAGCCGGCAGTCTGAAGGTGACGCTACACATCGGAATGCCGAGTAACTTCTTTGACTGGTATACACACAAACGCACTTCTTTTTCTAGCCGCTCGTGTTACGGGTAACTGGACGATTACCTTGAAAACAGCTGATTCTGGAGAACACATCGCTATGTGCTTAATTGAAGGTACGATTAAAATGTGGTGCTGTCTGAGGTTGTTCATGTTCATATCCGCGTCAGCCCCGTTTTCTCTTTATGTCAGCTGTTTGCTTCCCAATTCGCCACTCCGCTCTACTTAGACTGTGGTCGTGCTCTATCGTGTTCATAATGGTTCTGTTTGTGTCTCTTCCAAAGCCCCTCCTATGTTACGTCCACGAATGGGTGCCGTACGTGCAAACGAAGGCAATCCATTGTCGTTCACCTGCGAACTGGATAGCTATCCACCGCCAGATGAAATTCAATGGAAACAATTGAAGGAATCGGAACACGGCAGCATGCTCATTCCAGTCACCGACGTAAGTCGCGCGTCTAATGACAGGGCTTTGTTTGAAACAACTGTCCGTACTATCTCGAATATTTTAATTTTTCCTGGGTCCATGACAATACGATCTGTTTCTGAGCGGAAGTAGTTCATTTGCGAAGCCTGGCGTTATCCATTTCCCCTTAAAAGGCATCTACTGACTGCAGGTGTCTTAAGTCTCGATGATGGAACAGCTGAATAACGAACCTTCCGTTAATCGTTACGTCCTTCAATAAATCATAGTGAATACTAGCCTTATAGAAGCAATGGATGGGACAACTTTACCCTTTGGTGAACTTCCAGCGAGACCACTGTAAGCTGTATTGAAAATACTGAAACATCATACGGCTGGTTATATATCTGCTCTAAGTTTTCCAGATAACAGTTTCACGTTTCTTGGTATCATTCTTTTATATTCGAAGGGATTTCTCCGATGTTGTCTCATCTTCACAATAGACCAAATTTAGTGGATTGCACTGACAGAGTCAGCACGATGTGGAACCTGGAAAATCGCACTGGAATTCCATGCATTCCGATGGTCTTCTGACCGAATTAGATCAGCGAGCGCCAGCCGACCACGGTAGCTGGAACACATGAAGATGACAGGACGGAGTGATTTGATCCACTCAAGGCATTCATCCCCAATTTGGCAAACTCAGCCTTTCCTCAGTGGTGTACAGTCTGTTCGTCTACCCGATTCGGGCTATCAGTGTTGTTCCCCGTGGTGGTGAAAATCCGATGTGACACGTCTGTTTCCACTTTGTGCTCCACTGTGCATGTGTGATCCGCTTAATCTGAATCACTGTAAATGTACATCATTACCGGAGAAACGTCGTGCGTTATCTTAAACTGACTTCAAGACATCGAATAATAGTACCGGCGTCTATGAAGTTGTTACCAGCACTGGTTTAGATAGACTAACTCCTCCAGGTAGAAGGTGGCATTTGCCGACTTTGCTCTGTCTAGGTCTTCCTATGCCTCGACTACCTCATCCTCGGCCACTTTTCCTAATCTTTCCAGTCGTGACCCTTGTTCTACACAGCAATACCTCAGTGATTCAGACCGATGCTTCACTGCCGTGCTAAACAACTTGCGGTGCAACAAATGCTCTGTCAGTTTTAATTCACCCCACAAAGATTATTCATACTTCGGTTATCGGTCGCGAATCTTCAGTTTCTCCAAATACGCATTCGATCTGCGCTTGAATGCATCTGCTGATGACGTCCTTATGATAGCTTCTAAGGTTGTTTCAGATCGGATCTATTGGAGCGTCGAACTAATGTTTTCCGCATATCATTCTGCTCATTTAATGTTGTAGCTTTGATAAACCCTTCCTGAAATGGTTATTTTGGCTTGGCTACAGCTTAGTTCTTTGCATGTGGTCCGGTTGATGGTTAAGTCTACCCTGGTTAGGTCTATCCTGACATAGACGGTGCATTACGAACCGTTGCAGTTTATTCATATTGTGTAGATAGTGCGTTGGACGAAGTGTTGTTATCCGGTGCCTGGCTCATCGGGAAGATTATCCTCCGCGGAATACGGATGACAAAATGGGTTGTTTAGCTAAACATGTGGGTGCTCCAGCAAGTCGAACATGATCGAGAATCTATACAGTTGATACGTTCTAAACGGCCTTATGAACAAACACAACTCTAAATTCGCTTACTCGATTACTGATACACATATGGGAGACAGGCTTTGGTTATTTGAACCAGTCCTTCCTAGGTTCCATTCGTTGGTAATTTTATATGGATTTTCACCCCCAAGACGATCCTCACTGCGGCCTGAATGATGGATATTCATTATTCTACACTTAGTCGATTAGTCGGTGAACTTGAGGGTACTCGGTGAGTGGGGGTTATCTATGTTTTATTTCACGCACAATGTCAGACGGTTCACCTTCTCCATAACTTTAAAAAAGTCTAGATAAACAGCATTAACTGACCTGCCTTCATCAACTACTTCGTTTACTTTGCCTGAGCATCGGGTAGGTTGGTGACGTTCTTCGTTCTCTTCCGAAATCCATATTTACTGTCAGACAACAACGCAAATGGAATAGAACGCTGGCGTGACTGATGACCAACCAAGTTCCATATGACTCCAGACAGTTGATAGTAATGCAGTCGGTCCGTATTTAATGGGCTCGTTGCAATGGCATCCTCTTCTTGATAACTCCTCAGTGCACTAATACTAAATAGATCAGAATGTATAGCCGCATTATCCCAGCAATGTGGTTTTTGGAAAGTAATATGATATGTACATACTTGTTTTACTGACATAGATGCAGATGCTGGATTCTTGGTCACAGTAGCAAATTTACTCAACTGTTGTTTACTGAGTTCATCGTTGGCGTCCCTGTTCGGTTTGATTAACCCACTTGTAAAGTGTTGATCGGCGGATAGGGAATTCGCAATGAAGGAGTACTTTCCTGGCATTGGTTAACAGATTAATAAATGATATCACACTTTCGATGGCAGGCATATTTTGTCCGAAGTAGGCTTTTTGAACAAATCGGCTAGATTGCTGTGATTACGTAGGTTTAATGTTAGATAATGAAGTCATGGAAGTTGTTGACCGGTTTGTATATCTGGGCGACGGTGGAGATGTAGGGAATGAAATAGCGGCGCGTATTTCTAAGGGTAGGGAGGTGTTCACTAATCTGAGGCACTTATAACGACAGAATGGTATCTCTCTGAAACTTAAGGGTCGCGTACATCATACAACAGTGAGGGCTGTAATACTTTACGGCAGCGAAACATGGCCCCTCACGGTAGACGACGTGAATCGTCTTCAGGTGTTTGACCACCGGTGTCTGCGTTCAATCGCTCTTATCGGGTGGCACTGATTTCCAAACGAGTTCTTTTGTTCAGTCACTACATTTGCACAGACTTAGATGGTTAGGTCGTGTACTAAGGATGTCAGCCAGTTGTTGACCACACCGAGCACTGTTTGCCGACGCTGCGGCCGATTGGCGTAAGGTGCGAGGTGGACAGGTGATCACCTGGCGTAGACAAATGAAATCGTTCACGAAGGGGTTGGCTACTGTAGATCGGGCTCGTCTCCCGTGCTGGGGCTCTCACGATTCACAGAGTCGGTTGCTTGAGACGTTAGGTGAGATGGCGGCTAATCGAACACAGTAGCCTGAATGTCGTCGTTGTTTGGCTGAGTTGTCTGTGAAGAGAGTGCACTTAATGACGCAGGGCAGTGAAAGCCGTTAGGAAGCTGTCTTGCTGATGACGCCTTACTTTCACTCACATCTCGGTCGTTTGTTTGCAAGGTGTAGGCGCCTTGATGTTGTATGTTTGAATGTAGACGTAGCTCTTTTTTAGTGGTTAGGTCCCCTCTCCTTCCTCTTTTTTCTTCTCTCTTCCTAAACAGGGTTTGTTTCTTCTTCATGGTTGTGTGGCAGTTAAGCATCAGTGTGAACCACTGATGTATTGCTGTTTTTGATGATGATGATATAGCACTGATACTGACCGTATATCACAGGGTCTTCTGTTAGATCAGCGTTTATCTTGATCCTTCTTGTTTAGGCTTGGCAACCCGGTCCACACGTGACCTAGTATGTTGTTCAATAGCAAAAGCACTTCGTATTACAACTGGATTGAATAAAACTAAAAGTTTTTTTGGAATCAAGTTTACCTATGTTCTTCTAATGTTTCATAGGCCACCTTCAAATCCCGTGATGGTGTAAAAAATGCGGTGTTGGAATGGGCTGATGCTACAAACTGCAGTGGGTTTTATCTTTGTACTGCTATTTCGCCTCGTGGATCGGACAGCTTACTAGTGGAAGTTCGTATCAAAGGTAAGTAGTAACTATGAGCTTGTCTGACCTTTTATCCGAACCAGTCTCGTTCCATTCCGCCACCGACACTGTATTATCGTTTTACTGTCTTTCCTTACCTTTGTGGTACCTACTTTTCATGAGACTTACTGTAAACTGCACATAACATGTGTTTACAGTACCAACAACGCAACACTTAATTATCGTTGGTTTTAACTAAGTAAGTATCGAAGTGATCTGGTTATGTGAGAACCCGAATACTTGCAGGACGCCATAGTATAGATAAGAGAATGATTAAGGTTCTCAGCCACTGCCGGTGACCCTAAAAGCTGTGACACACTTCAGCAGTAGAACGAATTACAGTTGACTATGATAAGTCCCTTCTTTAATGAAAAATCATCACCCCAACTCCTAGCTCTATGGAACAGTTGATCAGGTCACGTCTTTGTCTGTTAACTTGGCTTTCGGCTTCATTTTAACATTGCGCGGTTTAGCTCAAGGTACGTAAGTTATCACACCGTTTCAGGCGGATACTGAATACTTGACCAAAAACACAATGGATTTACATCTTTAATGATGGTCATTTCGCATTGTCTGTGTTCATTGCGTGCGGTATTGATTTTTCATATTCGATGTTCGATCGCCTTTCATGTCGAATGGTTGTAACGGCTATGTCGACTTAATTAATTATTTCAGAAACTGTGTCATATTTGATTTGCATAACTTGTTAACACCGTTCTGGTTGTTGTGCTAGGCACAGTCCCATTCAGGTTACCAGTTTGCACCAGCTACTGTCGCAAAGAATCGAAATTCGATCCGTACCGTTTTGTGTATGTATGAGGCTGTTCTAAAATTATTGATACATTCGTTTGGCGAAGATTGATCGGTTAGGGCTATAAGCCAAAGTAGGCATTCAAGAAGCGTATGAATTGAACGGGAAATGTCTAATTGATCAGATGCTAACTTATGTTTCAATCTGACTGTCAATAAATACACAGGATTGACATTGTTTTTATCGTCCGCCTCGTTAGTGGTACTTCTTTTTTCGGTATCGTTTTTGATTCATAGACGAGCTACACAGTAAAGTGTAAAACCTTGTTACAAAATTGGATTGTTATCAACCCTGTGTTTGCTATTGCAAGCAGGTCACTGGTGTCTCCCGATCGTTTAACCCATCTGGGTAATGTCATCTCGTCACTGTAGTATTAGTGATAGTGTGTCCTTGGGGATAACAAAAGCACATACTGCATTAGCCAACCTACGTCATTTGCGGTGCCGCAAAGATGTTCATTAGTCAATTGAAAGTATGGTTTACACAGTGTGTACGTCCACTTTTGCTCTGTGGCTCAGAGATTTAGCCCGTTCGTGCGGTAGATGTATTTTATCACCGTTGTCTCCGCCAGTTAGCCTGTATCGTTTGGGCTGACTTTTTAAGCAACGTGGCGGTTCGTCCCCACATATTTGGGAAATGTGCAAGTTCGCGACCGATAACCAGGATATTGAAAATGCACAGTCTTCGCTGGTTGAGTCATGTACTCTGTATTCCGTCAAGTCATTTGCTTAATTGTGCCTTGCTCACTATGACTGCTGATGGCTGGACGAAACCACAGGGTGGCTAATCAATAACGTGGTCACAGGCTATGCTAGTCTAGACCGTTCTACTGAGCAAGGTTGGTGTTCGCCGTCCACCTGGTTGTAGAAATACTCCCTGGCGTGACAGTGTGATTTAGTTACTGACGAGCGTGTGTCCGCAACATCGTTTACCGTTCTCCTCGTGAAACCCCCATGTTTTTTCTCTTCGCTTTTGTTATTTGTGTATTTTCACCTATTCATTGTTTCTTCTCTTCGTGGACTGTTTCGGAACCACTGGAGCCCGAGCCATAGTACTCGAGGGTAACGACTCAAAATTGATATTGATGATGATGATGACAACTTACGATAAAATCTATCTTCGGTATGACTGTCGTGATCGGTTCCCGCGAAATGTGCGTTTGCAGCACCAATCCCCAATGATTGATTCGCTCGACGAGGTGGTCATACAACGACTTGATTCAGGAGTTCTTGGAACTTTGATTGACCTGTCAAACATGGTCTACATGTACCACTTCTTTAGTAATTCGTGAGCGCCCACAACTCAAGTTGGACACTTTATCCGGCTCGACCCTAGTGGCTTAGTGAATGAAGTTCTTATTGTAGTGTGTATGATTGTGCAGCCTTGTGACATTTCCCCCCCACCGTTCTACACCGCGCACTGTTATTTTCAGTTGACTTGTTGTGACTTCCTCTTGTCTGTACACCGCTGTGTTGCTCGCGTTCAAATCGCACCAGATCACTTTGATTGTATGGCTTTGCTACGTGGAATTTTGTTCGTAGCTCGACTGCACTGTAGTTCTTGATTGTATACAACTTTGCCATTTTCTGTTGGGTCGTGTTCTAAGCTTTTTTTTTCACGAAACATTTTTTTTCTTGTCTCTCTGTGACAAGTACTTGGTAGACCCCTATATTGCACTCGCTTATCATTGGATTCACGGTCAAAAATACGAGCCCTGATTTTCTCGAATGCATCTGTTGTGTTAGTTTTTACAGTTCGAGAGTAGCCAACAATAAATGTTTATGTGACGTCTAAACTATATCTCCTTCTCTCGTCTGTTTTGTCAGAAGACCTCTATCTGTACGGGATTACATATACAATATCTGTATGCCACTTCTTTCTCTCTCGTTCTCGTAATGAAATAAGAGCAGTATATACGCATCGTGGCAGTCCATCATAATTGTATGAATGTTTTATTTGCTATAACGGCGTTTTTTAGTTATCCTATTCCAACAACTCAGAAAGTCGCCTATATCAACAAATCAATACCTTTCCCCACTGAACCACAAACTTTCTCCAGAGAATTTAACAACTGTATTGTAACACCCTTCTATTCTTGCTTTCTCATTGGACTGGTAAATTCCACCGGTTTAGAAAACATCTGGTTTAGTCACCTTTTCTTTTTGTATTTCTCAGCTCTGTATGGCCCTCAGTCTGACATTGTTTGTGGGTTTGAGACTCTTCGTCCCCAGTATTTTTGCCTCGGCTTGTGTCGTTTGACTGTAACTTACCACCATACAGCCTATCGCACATAAATTGAGTACCATGTGACTAAACGCTCGCTCATTCACCACGTTTCACGGTTGTTCTATCTTGTGGTGTTTACCTATCCTTAGGCAAGTTCGCTTATGTATGGCCATGCATCGGGATCGCTTTGGAATTGATCGTACTTCTGATCACCATCGTCGTGTACGAACGTGCCCAGGCAAAACGACGCAAGGCGGAAGAACAACGTTTGCAACTCAAAGGTATTTTGTGTTGACGCTGGATCCTCTGCAAATTGTAGATGCCTCTATTTACATCCTGTGTGCGTTTTTATACATGGTCCAGCCATTCTGAGTATCCTGGTGATTTTGCGGTATTTTATACTCTTCAATTTGAACAGGATCGCGAGCTCCAGTCTATCGTGTTTACCTTTCTCTGGGTTTCAAATAAAACCAAACCTGCCTTTGTTAGCGTAGTACGCATAAGAATATAAGTATTCCCCTTCGGTCTATGTAACCGTATGCATTTGGTACAACCAACTTAATACACATGTGCGAGCGACGATTTTTATCGCCCTACACCAACGAAACCAGTTTAGTCTACCGTGTTGAGGGCTCTGATTATCGGTTCATCGACTGAAGTTAATTAGGTGGATATTTCTTTTCGAGGTGATGAACAATCCGAGTGTTCCTCATAGTTGTGGTTTAATGTTTGGGCATGGCGATTCAGTCGCGCCTATTGTACGTGCGTCTAAGTTATACTCGACAAGCTTACTTTAAATACATGATAACTGAAGTAGGAACTCTGATGAGAACGTGGATGTGCACCACTAGTGAGCGGGTAGTAACCGAGGTTTACAGGTTGTCAAGCCGGAATTCAGCCATTTTTCTATCGTTATTCAACCTGTGGCAACTGTTTTCGCCTACCTGCGGTAGTTTTCTAACTGTTGCTCATCGTTTATCTAGTTGTGTTCCAACAGAGGATGGTTCCCTGATTGGCCTTGCACGTAATCTACACTTCGACGCCCATAACTTGTCTGTAGAGATTACTTAGTAATAGTTCCCATGTTCAGGAGAGAGGTCAACAAATCTTCCGAAAACCATAAGGGGATTAGCCTCACCTTAGTCACAACTGGAGTTATGGCATCCATTATCCTTCATCGATTCACTGCAGCCCGAGAGAGAACAGGCAAGGTTTTGTGCTGAATGAGAATGTATTGATCATATTTTCATTCCTCGCCAAATTATAAAGCGGTGTCGTACTTATTACCGGAGACGTTCGCGCGTTCGATTCAGCCAATTGATGTGCATTTTCAGGGTCACTTGAACGAAGAGGTATACTGAACTAGTATGTTCACATACTGTCGGTGCTTTATTCTCATACATTCCAGTCCAGGTTAAGGTTACACCGAAAGCGATGTGTATCAGGATCACTTTTGTTAAATTTTGTTAGATGAACTGATGGAGGATTGTTTGTGGCGGTCACAAAGTGTTGTGAACTTCCTAGCTGGTGGAATACCGATCAGGCTGATGGCAAGGTATTACTGGTTGACAGTGTTCATACAGCACATACAGTGCTAGACGCTATTTCATGCTCTGTCTAATCCTTCGGAATACGCTTTTCTACCTTTAACTGTAAAGTGCTTGGGCAAGGTGGCTGTGATTATGTAGATTTAATGTTGGATGGTACAATTGTGGAGGTTATTGATTGGTAAGTGCGCATGTGTGGTTACTTCAGCAATGGCTTAGGTGGACTGCACGAGATAGAAGCCCTTATATTCCAGTCTGCGGTGTTGTTTGCTTGATTAGGACATTTCCGGCGACAGAGAGACCTCTTTCTAAGGCTTAAAAAACGCGTGTTTAGAATGACTGAGGATTGCCTTACTTGTGACATTTGACCGGTCAGGGTAGAAGATGTGAACCATCTTCGAGTATCTGACCTTTGATGTGTTCAAATGCTCTCATCAGGTGATACCAACGGATCTACAACGAACAGATTAGCAAGCGGGTTTCCGGTGGTGATTGTCGCTGGAGTTGCCTTGTTCAGTCTTTAGGTCTGCATAGTTAGATGATTGGACCATATACTGGGGACGCCAGCTAATCGTCTTCCACAGCGAACAATTTCTGCCGATATTGCGGCCGACTGGCATATGGTTATAGAGTGAAAGATGATGAATTGGTGTGGGGAAATGTAGTCGTTCATAAAAGAGTTGGTCACTTTAGGTCGGTTTTGTCTCCCGGACTGAGGCCGTCCCGACTCACAAAGTCGGTGACTGAAGACGCTAGGTGAGATGACGGCTGATCGGGTTCATTGATGTGGACGTTGTCGTTATTTGTCCGAGTCGTCTGTGAAGTGAAAGAAATTAATGAAGCGAAGTAGTTGAAGTCTTGAACAGGCTGTCGTGTTGATGATGCCCTATTTCTATTTACCATTTCTGTCCCGTACCAGATCTGGTTGTCGAACGAGACAGTGGGTTAGCGTATGTCGGACGCGAATTACTTCCCCATAGATCAGTCTATAACTCAACGGGAACGCATCGCGTTTATACTCTCCTATTCATGCCTGTTGGTTAGCCGGTACTATTATCTATATACTTTTCTGTCGTTACAGGTGGTACCGGTTCACAAACACCACGCGAGTGTTGGTAACCTTGTTTACACTCCTATCAATATTCATTCACTAACAAAGTTAACGAAACTGTTCATTAGCTCCAACGTATCACCGTCAAAAGTGATTACTGTTCCTTGCCAATTTTCAGCGGGCACCTAGTGGAAACTGGCTGGAAATTGTACAAAACAACTAAATAGTGATAGTCACAAGCTACATGGTATGACTATTAGCCAGAAACGAAAATTTGGTGTGGACGTGCTGTACAGTGATTAGTAGAGATCGAATTAAGACGTGAGAACCTGTAGTACTCAAATGTACCAGCCGATTACAAACGCTCCGATCAACTGTTAAAGGTGTTCAACTAATTTAGCAGTCGATTAGGTGAAGGATTTCTCTCATAACACGGAGGTCATATGTTCGAATATCCATTTGTCGCCTTCATACGGGCACACACAAAGTCGGTTATGGATTAGTCGTGTGTACCAATTAGTATTGTGAATGATGGAATTTGTCGACCTCTACTAACCCGTAATGAACAAACGGATTTAAAGGATAGACGTTAAATTGTGAAGCTGAGAAAAATATTTTAACTCCAGATGACCTGGTTTAATGGTTGCACCCACGTAAGTATTCTTTTAGTGTCATGGTGAACTTTTCCCGCATGACCTGGCTTAATCCCTATTTCAAGTGGAGTACACCAATCTGTTTACTTAGCTGGTTTATGGTTTATGCTGTCCGTGTCTGTTCGCCGTACGCGTATCACAGTCCGAGTCTGTATAAATATTCCTAATGGTTTGAACCGGGTGGCGTTTTCAGACAATTGCGCCAGTTTGATAACTACTGTTTCTATTACCACCACATTCATGTCGCTGGTTTTTCTAGACTCGAATGATCAGCAAATAATGAAAGTCAGTAAGTACAGGCTCAGCCATTGTTTGTTCATTTTATCACAGACTTCACTCTCATCTGTTACTTCTTCTGTAATAGGTGTATCACAGGTTTCGTTTTTAGTTAGTCGCTCTTTTATAATTTTTTTATCTGCCTGATCTGTCACGTTCGTATTTGCGCCAATAACATCTGATTTTTCTTCTGCTCCACAGAAAAGTAACTTGGCCATTTTTTTTACCAAGGATCCGATATGGAATAGACAAACGTTTATTAGTGATTTTGATTCCTTTTTGTCCCTATACATTTGTCATACTTTTTAGAAACTTACTGCATATCCCCATCACTTGCAAACAATGATGTTTTTTTGTATCCACTTTCTATTTGCGCTTATTTTCTTTCTCTATATATCACTTGTACACGTTTTCCTTGTCTTGTTTGCTTTCTAGCTTTTGAGTCTCATTTCTGAAACATAATCGGCTGTAGTTTGTTATTTTTCTGTGAATCCATGTGTTTGACTTTTTCTTCTAGCTTTTCTGACAAACTTTTTTTTGTATGCATCTATCTGCACTCCGAACATATATATCTCATTTGCCCTAACGACTTCTGTGTTTTTATACATGAACAATTGATTAACTGGTGTGTGTTTGCTCTTTGGTGATCCTAACCCCCTGATTTGTTTACACCTTCTCATATCTCACTGTTAGTAGTATTTTTGAATACCGTTTATCATTGGACTTCGTGTAAGTTGACGGTACTCTTTTTCGTTGTGTTTATCCGTTTGATCTCAGTCCTGTTGAGCACATGCTAGGACACAGATTGATGGAGAAATGTAACTAGTGATACGTTGCAGTGGATAATAGCTGTTCGGATTTATTGGCATATACGTTGATGTTTGATCGTGTGTGTTTGTGTGTGTTCAGTAAGCACAATTAGGTAGACGGGATAGTAGAACCTACAACGAGGCCATGTTGCTCCCGCATGCTATTTGTCCACATTTGATTCTATGTGTGAAGAGAATGGATTGAACGAACTGATGGGGTCTATGGTGGATTCCAGTGTTTGACTACTATATAGCAAGTCAAAACAGTTTAAAGATAAAGAGTGGAAGAGCGGTACTCTCACCGTCGAACGCTCATCAACATTATTTGCGAACAGACAAGTGAGTGGCAAATTAGGACAGCATCTTATAGTTATCACTAACCTGTTTCATCAGTTCTCCGCCGGCAGCTCGCACGAACATCTTACACCTGTCAGTTGTTTGAACACAGTAAGATCCTTCGATATCCCAAGTATGCGAATACAGTCTCCCTGCGTATGATTTAACCAGGTAATGACGGTACGCCTTCTCACTCTTAATGATTTGCTTTCTAGAAGTCCAGCTCGATAGCCAGTCTCGTCCTCTTATGCTCAAGTACTTCCGCAAGACGTTATAATCTTCCGTGCGTGTTCCTTAAAGTGACGTAGGCAGAAAATGTTTATAATAGCGATATCATCATTGTATAGCTATGATGTAGCTATTACAGATTTCTGTTTGTATCAATTCGGTACTGAGCCTCGCTTCTGGTTATAGCTCGGTTTGGAGCACACCTACTTATGTATGTTGACTGGTTTTATTATAAAGGTTTTACTAGTATTTGAGCAACGTCTATGAGAAATTAAATCTAATTACTATTACAATTCCTATATACAATCATTAAATATGACGATTTAGTGCTGGTAATGCTACTGTCGGGCGTTGGGTTGTTGACACCCATCTATCACAGTAGACAATGGACTACCACATGGTGTCGTCCACATGGACTCGGTTTTTGTGATTCTGAGGACGTCATAGCAACAAATTTGGCGTCAGCGTATTTTTTGATGTGGATCGCGTTTGATTTTAGAAACCCATTTCGCAGATTGTATCATTCCATTGAAGGTGTTCATAGGACACTGCGGCCGTTTGTCCATCACCAGATACAGTGATGATCCAGTTCAGTTTGTTCACCCAGTCATGCTGCCAGGTTACCGTTCTAACAAGGCTAAGTTACATTTTAGCCTTTTCACGAGCATACGTTTGTTGCTGTGTGGCGATTTACGAAATCGCATGTAAATAGTAGATTGATAGCTGGTCTTCCAACCGTAGCATTTTGTGTAATCGTGGCTCGAACCGGCGACCGTGTGATTGGCATTGTACGTCGTTATCGTTAAATTAGTCCGCAGTATTAATCAATAACTTCAAAAGGCTGAAGGTTTATCATCAGGATGGCCGGGCACCAAACGCTGTTGGTTAAACGTTGAAAGTTGTTTAGTCATCTACACATCCAAGACACTTTTGAGTTTCTGGTTTGTGCGTCTCTTTTCCGTATCGGTTTACTGTTCCATTTGTTATCCTTCGGTGAACAAAACTAGGCTCATCTCTATTTAGTAAGGTTGATTGAATTGAGGGCTAATACTTCCGGTTCAACATCTACATTCATTTGACCTTTCTCTAAAGTGAAATGACGTATTGCACTTAATCTCACCGATAAGGCTTTCCCATTCTTCTTAATCTAGTGTGGCTTGTTTTTAGCGGAGCTTTGTAAAGTGTACATTCTCCCAACTGGTGTAAACTACTTTCTCGGCTCTCATAATGCAATGTATATCATCATCTACTCAGCTGTCATTGATCATGTCATGTGCTCTAGCAACGCTAAGTTTTGCGGTCCATAGCACTCAGCAACCGGGTGAATTTATTGTCCAGCTTTCTTGCCGGCATCTTCAAGAAAATAAAATAAGAGGTGGTCTTCTACTCGCTGTGATACCTTTACTGCAAGAAACTAATGCCATGCTATCTTGACAATTAGACAAGCCATGTCATCTATGTACCCCTGTATCTTGGTGATTCTTTTAACTGAAGTTGCAATAATCCATCATATTTCGTAATCGACACAGACAACCTACTTTAGCGGCCACATGTATTTACTTGTTCTCTCTTATCGTGACTGCAGTTAATCGATAATCATCGTGCGCTCAAAATGCACATCACTTTGTTTGACCACACTGTGTTGTATGCACAAACTGTTGATCACAAAGTGTGTCACATATCTCATTTGTATTCTTAGGTTTTATTTTTGTCGTTTTTGCAAGACAGCTTTGTTTAAACTGTGCAGTCTGATGGCCTTTGTTTGTGAAAGCAACTAAGCTGACAGCTGATAAAGTGGAATGCCATTCATGCAGTGTTCTTTTTCGATTTTGTAATTGCTGTTATGAGTTCTGTCCCACTGATACTTATTCAAGATGTGTTTGGCGCTCGTTTCCTACAACTAATTGTCTGTTTATACCTTACTTGGAATAGACGCTGTCAATTGTGCAGCTCTCCAAAAGGATTGAAGCGGGCTAGGTTCCGCTTGAGCTTGTTGCCTTAGAGATGAACCACATGTTTGTATTGACCACTTGTGCATCGATCGTTCAGCATGATTATTGCCATTTATCATAGTAAACGCTGATTTTCATTCCGTGATTTTTTGATCTATTGATGCAGGTCATTCGCAGGGTTATTTGTATAGCGGGTAATCGTTTGATAATCTATCTGAGTTACTGATCGCGCTGATCTTCTAGCCTAGCTAAAACCATACCGGTATCTACTACAGCACTCTGTTGAAATGGATCCGTATGTCATATTTTGACTATCAGGTTTACATAAGCTGTACTCGTGTTGGCGATCCCTTAGTGGGTGTAATATACAAATTTGCTCTGCGTCTCATCGTCCATTACTACACATGGGTAATTTGTCCTTTTCTGGTTATTTTTTACACAAGTCCTCCTCCGTTTTAATTTTTGCTCGCCGTTTTTTTTAAAAAAAATATCCATGGTTTTTAATCCATGATCGCCCTGTTTAGTCTACCGTTATCACTTCTGGCCGGTTACCCGCACTTTAAACTGGCAGGCAGAACGACGGGGTAAACGGTATGTAAACCTATTCTGATCATTCATTCACTCACCCCGTTCTGCCGGTGGGTAAAGGTGAACAAAACACCGTAATCACTCACAACAACGTCGGCCTCACACTCACCTCTGTACTACACAGAGCACTGGTTTTCATCAATGATGTCATGCTGATGATATCGCCTTCATTTATGGTAACGTTCTCGCGGTTCAAAACGCGTAGCATTACTTGTTGGCTGAGATATCACGGTACGTTATGTGGTTTGCATCGTCCAACTTTAGGTCACCTCTTTAGTGCTGACACTCAATTTGGGTGATGACAGTCCAGATTTAGTCAAAGATTTTGTTTACTCTGAGAGTTATATCACAGCTATAGGCGGTGTTGTAGACGAGATCCTACGAATTGCTAAAGCCTGGTTGGCGTTTTCTAATGTGCAGTACCACTGGAGTGCCATTAACATCCATCTCTCGCTAGTGGACTAGTTGTATTGTGAGGCTGTAAACGCGCTACTACTCTGCGGTCGCTAAACCTGTCTATTTTTCGTCGACAGTTTTCGTTAGCTGTCTATTTTTTGTCAGTCATTCGGGGTATATGCCCGCGTGTGTTGGCGGCACTACATGGGAAAGAATGTCTCGTCGGGAACATGTGGCTTCTCTTTACACTAGATAGTTTAGCTTCATCCGTTACAATGGTTCGGATAAGCTTCACGCACGCCTACTAGGCGCCTACCGTTCCGCACTTTCATTGTGCTATCTGGGTGTTACTGAGAAAAAGCAGCACGGTGGGCAACCGATGACTCCGCGAAGGAGCCTAGTGAACTTGTTATCGTTTGTTTGTTCTACCTAGCTCCCCGGCCGATGCTGAGTGCACTTTGTTACGGACGTTAAAGGATGTGGCTGCTGACGGGAGTGTTGTCCTGGTTGTAAGTGTATGCGATTCCCTCCAAACGAAAATGTATCCAAAACCTTGTCAAACCATAAAAGCTTACTTTTCATGCAGTGTGAACCCAAGCACCTCCTGTTGTCGTCGTATCCCTTACTCTACTTTCTCCTTATTTTTGTTCACTTATGTTAACTCTGTCCCGTGTTCTTGTGATTACTGTTGGTTTACCGTTAGACTGTTCTACAATTGACTGACAGCAATGTGATCCGGTTGACTTAATTGCGTGACCTTTGTGCACATGAACCCTTTGACGCCTGTCTATATGTAGGGCGTTGTGATTTCAGATACTTGTGGCGCTCTAAGTTTGACGCTTTCCAACCAGTCACTGTCTTATCGAGCTGCCGACTCATAGATTGCAGTTGACATTTCAGTTAGCGATATTCTTGGTGGTGGATGCTACTCGAGATTACAATTATCTCAGTTAGGCGATTGCATTGATATGAGAACTAAGAATCATGGCTGTTTTCACATTAAGCATGTCCAAATTCAGAAGCTAACTTACATGTCTCAGAATTGGATGCTTATCTTTGTACTGGCTGCTGATAGCCTGTCATCTACTGTGTTTCGGCCCACACACACACATTTTTGCCTGTGTTTGGCAACGTTGACCAAATTTCGGTAGTGGCGCATCTGTATCTGTTTTCTTCCTCTATCTTATTGATTATTATTCTGTTCTGCATTCGGTTATTTACTTTCAGTGTTACAAGTATGCTGCTTGGTCTCTATGCACGTCTTCCTTTCTCTCTCTCTTTCTGGTAGACACACTCACGTTTCTCCATATACTGAGAGAGTTAATTTGTGTGATTAAATTTGACTACTTGGACCAAATTGTCGTACGTGAATCATAAACCTTACAACCTCTTCGATCGAGTTTCTTGCAGCCTGTTTGTGTGTGAGAATTTGGCGTGTCTACATACCAGTTCATTCCAAGGTAACTCTCCAGTTATTTGATCATTCGTGTTTGCTGTATTTTGCTTATATGGTGCATACGATGAATGCACACTTTTAAATGAAGAATATCATGTTCATTTTATGTAACTTAATGAAGACAATGTTGCCTTCCATGAGTGATTTCGGGATTGTCGCGCTTTTATTTTAACTAATGTGCATGACTGAGAACGTCTGTTCAAGTTGTGGTCAATCGATGGTGGTACAAATATTCGTGAGGGTAATTAGGAAGCTTTGCTAAAACAATGTAATCAGTTTGGTTTCAGTCATAGCCGGAGTTCTGTCTTGCAATATATCTTGTTGACTCATCGCATCTCATGTGGCAGACGTTAGAGAAGAATGGTGGTTTCTTCCATGATAAGAATGTATAGGTCATATTTTCAACCTGCAATGTTTTAGTTAGGCATCTTTCACGGAAAGCCGCAGTTTTTCTCCGTTCTAGCGATACAGTTCATATACCATTCTCAGGTCTTCAGAGAACTCTGCCTAACAGCTTTACCGCTAAGAGTTGCCTACCTCAAGGTCGTTTGCATTTTCCATTCTTGCTGCCTTTTTCTGGTTGGATCATTTCTGGCCTGGGTACGATTGATGAAGCGAGACAGTGGAAACCATTGTGTGTCAGATGCAACCATACTGTCATGTACAGCCTGGTGATTTGTTTGTATACTGTAGACACTTCGTTATTTGTTGCTCGATCTTTTGTCAGATAGAATTCTAACGAGTTCTCTTAAAACCCGCTCCCTTTTATCTTTGAATTTGTGTTCTTCTCGTTGGTATAGAACAGTTATGCGTCATTATCAGTGACCAATCCATCGCTCCCGATAACTATGCTGGTAGCTTTGTCTACTGACTGTAAGCCCGAACCTTGAGTGTTTCAAACACCCCTTTCTGACATCATCACGATTAGACAGGCTCTGTGATTGTTAGCATACACCGATGATGCTGACACACTAATTGAATTGCAGTTGAGGTTCGGAGCAACGGTCCTGATGCTGGTTGCCCTCAACATCACCGGACGAAGTCCGTCGAATCACGCAACAAATTAAGGGGACGCCCTTAAGTACTTCAATCATACCACTTGTTTGGAAGACTCTTAGCTTGTCCGTATCACTTGCTGTGGATCTCCACCTTTTTCTGTGACTGTCGTTTATACCCATGGTACATATTTATCCGGAATTTTGATCGCTTGACCTAACCTGCAGGATACAATGCAACTGGTCTCTTGCTTTTGCTGCGTTGTCATCACATGTTTGTAGTGTCGTGCTCTGATTTACAGACTTCGTACCATCTTCTTTGACTTGAGTCCGTTACTGCACCATGCACTCTGAGCAGAAATATGCTCAGAATATCACCTAAGCCTGAAGTGCATGATGTAAGAAAGAAGCCTGTGTTTATCCGAGTACCGTTCAAAGGTGACAACGCCG